>KZ505738.1:0-67423 GCA_002844005.1 Limosa lapponica baueri
TTGAGATATTCAAGGTGAAGCTCGACGAGGCCCTGGGCAACCTGGTCTAGTTGGGGGTGTCCCTGCTGACTGCGGGGAGGTCGGACTAGATGACCTTTGGAGGTCCCTTCCGGCCTGAACCAATCTATGAATCTATGAATCTATGAATCTATGAACTCTCTTTTTCTTGGGTCTTAGATTTTCAGTGAACAGTATATAGAATGTACCCATTAATAAACAAGATTGCATCTGAATTATAAACTTCATTATTATTATTATTGAATAATTAGTTTTCACTCCTCCTCATCATTGCAAAAAGTGGAAAACATCTCTAATTTTACTTGTGTATTAATTTGCCAGTGGCTGGGATCACGGGGTTTCTTTATTACCAGAGAAAAATTAAATATCTTTAGTATAAACCCAACACTGATTGTCACCTTTTGAAAGATGCCATTGAGAATAAATGTTTACTAAATAAAAAGCATGGAAATTAAATCACAAGCACTAATTCCCAAGATCTTGCATATTCTACAAGGCTTTTAACCAGCTCAGGAAATTTTGCCTGGCTGCTTCCTATTGTTACTGCTTATTATTTTTCCTCAAAAGCGTAACGTCTTTTGCAACTGAAAATTCTATTTATATCCCCAGAAAACACATTTGAAGAGAGCAAAACTCTCCTTCTCCCTCCCTTTCTCCCTGCTACAGATGTGAAAGCTGGGAAGTGAAAACAGTCAGAATGACAGAGGGGATCAGTGGTGGAATTGGGTGTGCAGCCACAGGTGTCTCCCACCAGAGACATGGTGTCTCCCATCTAATCAGTGATGGAGAGAAATGATGGCATGAAAGTTCTGGGCCTTGATCAAGATTTGCTTCTTTAGAACCCACAAGGGAATCAAAGCAACAGATGTTGGGAAAACGTAATAACATATCTAAGATTTAGCACTTAGGAGCGTCGGATGAAATCCCATCCTGAAGTGCTCCCGCAACGTGATGACAGACAACTGCTCCAACAACTCTAAATGATCTAAAAACTAAGTTAGTAAATCTTTATGGAAATGCAATTTGATGCATTTTAAACTGTGTTTTTTCATTTTTCCATTGGTCTTCTTTTTTTAAAATGTCTCCTAAGGAACAGTCACCACTAAGTTTAGCAGAATGCTATCAGGGACAATGAGATTTGTATGGAAAAGGAGGTTAACTGACCTGCAGAGCAATCAGACAAAAAGCACCTTTCTGGAATTTTAATAACATGAGATTCAAGACTGAACAGTATGAGATCTTCATCTCCAGACTGAGAATGGAAGCTTCTAAAACAGTTTGGATGTTGAATTCCTATGATTTTGGCCTGATTTGCTAAAGAGTGGTAGTTAAAAAAAAACCAAACAGTTTTCCTTTCCAATTTTCCTTACATTTCTTTTCCTAAACTACAGAACTGCTGAGAAAGTGCTGTTTGGAAGAGATTATTGACAACTTTTGGGGAAGCAGTTCACAGAAACCAGATGAAATCTATTTTCATGATGTGAAGGGAGAGGAAGAAACACATTTCACACCTACACTCAGGCTGTATTTCTGAATGGACAGAATCTGACATGTCGAATACATTTCCAGACTCCTTGCCGCATAAAAGCAAGCAAACTGAAAAGAAAAAAAAAACAATGACTTGACTGAAAATTTTGACTAAAAAGTTCACTATTCATTGTAAGCACATTATATCATTCCTTCTAGATTTTAATAGAAACCCACTGTGCCTGAAGGACATTAGTGCCATGATTTTTCAAGATGACCTGTACTTACAGCCTTTTTCTTTTAACCAGTTCAAATGCTTCAGCAATTACTATATAATCTCCCATCTTTCTGAAGCAGGATCCTCTCCTCTAATGACACTAGATAGCACAGGGCTCCTCCAATATACTCATTATTCATCCTGGGTACTCAACTTCTGTGAGTCTTCCCACTGGAATCATTGGCCAGTGACACAAAGTAGTATTTCCAAGAGGTAAACTACATATAAACTTTCTATAGAAATGTAAAATACAAACAAATAATGGGATTTTAAAACAATAAAGAGCTGGATACTGGTCTCTTATACCTTATTCACACCCTGAAAGCCTAAAATGACCCAGTTACTTGAGACTCATTATACTGTCTGTCTCTACGTCAGTCTGCTTCTCCCAAAAAACTCCTTGATAATGTTTCTCTTCACCCCTGAACTAACTGGAAGCAAGTTAACTTCAGAACTGGAAGAAATTTACCTTCATCAAGGCCATATTGTTCCTACAGTAAATAAGTTCTGCTGAGAGTGTTACCTGGATGGAGCATGACATTAACCAGGTGAGTCCAATTCCACATACTGGAACCCATCCTGGAAACCTGCCTGGGGAACCTGTCACTCAGCTTCCACAGCATAAGTTATTTACTTGTGCTGGACCTGCCTGTTGAGCTCAGTACGGTCCTCCTGATGAAGGAACTGCCAGGCTCCCACTTTGTCCAATATTTTGCTCCACCCTCATTCCAACAGTTTCACTGAATGCCTCAGCGTCCTGTACATGGTTGTCCAATGTCCTTTTAAGGACAACAGTCCTTCTGCCTTTGACCAACTGATACCTGCGCTCCTGAACTCTGGCCAACTTCCGTTGCCAATTAGCAGTATGCCATGAAAAAACCCCAGGCCTTCAAAAACTTTCCATCTTCCTGCATATCCTGCTTGCTGACTGAGCAGGGAATAATATTATTCTTTAAGAGACATGTTCGCTGGGCTGCTATCACATGACTGGCACAAAACCAGAGCACCAGCCTTGAATCATTTATAGGCCTAATTCACCATTTAACAACTTTTTGCCTCCCTAAAACGTGGCCTTTATGTTTATTCTTGTTGAAAGATGGCCGCATAGTTGGTGCTGTGTGAATCCAAGACTGCTGTGTGCACCAAAACTTTTTAACCTGTAATGGATCTGCATGGACAAGTCTTCTTACCAGAAGAGACACTCCCAACACCTGGGCGAGTCTGTGTGCACACCAGAATGGCTATATGGGCAGATCTATTTGCCAAACACCATGGTTTAATACCTTCCTGGAGTTTTTAGCACAGAATTTTCAGATTTCTTCCCACTGGAATGTGTACATTCCTCATATAACAGTGATAGAGATTTTGCTAGGGTAAACAGATTTGTAAGCCTCTTCATGAAGCACTAATAATATTCCTCAAACTTACAAAACACAAGCTTGGCAGTGAATTTCAAAATATATTTCTCAAAATAGTGCACAATTTTCAGCAAACAATCTGAGCTATAAAAAAGCAGATACCACCTGATTAAACATCATACTATGCTTTTGATTGTTATCGTTTTGGAGGGGGAATTTTGCTTTAAAATTAATTGCACAATATGACTTCCATATCAGAGTTTTCATTTTTGGAAGACTACATGTTCAAGGCTAAGTTGGATGGGGCTTTGAGCACCTGATCTTGTAAAAGATGGCCCTGCCTACAGTAGGGGGGTGGACTAGATGATCTTTTATGGTCCCTTCCAACCCAAACCATTCTGTTTATTTTTGTACAGAAGGCAAAAGCAGCACGAAAAAGTCTGCCTAGAATGGCACTATATGATGTGGCTTTGTTTGCAGGGGGCTTTCCTTCATGACAGCAAAATCTACTTCACGTGGTCTTCTATCAACTAAAATTTGAGTCAATAGTACCATAATGATGTCTGTTGAGAAGCAACATGAGAAGGGAAAATATTTAAATCATTTCATCGATTGTTTGCTAGCTTAAGAGCTTTTTGTTGTTTAATTATTTCAGGTGATGACAGCTAATTAGAAGTGGTATAATTACACTCTTTACAATTGATTCTGTCTGTGTGTTGATGACATGCTAATGCCATCAGCCATGCTGGCTTTTGTCTAAGATGATTAATCAGTTTGTGTTATTGTTGAGGAAAGATGTTAATCAGCCAAAACCATTAACTATTATCTTTGACTTATGCTCAGAACAAAGTTCAACTTCCGCTTCCCTGGAAGCCAGAGAGGATATTCATTACGAAAAAGAGTACTAAATTTATTCTGGTGAAACATAAAATTGAATAAAAATAGTTTGTCAAAAATATTTAGGAAATGTTAACTTATCAATGTCATTATGTGAAATTGCTCGGTGGAGTAATTATTCTAAACTGATCATTCCTAAACTTAATTTATTCTTTTTTTCATTTCAAAGTCACAGATAACTTTAATAGTTCCCTTCCTTTAAGTAAAAGAAATTTTTATTTCCATTTTATTAATACACTTTAAAAGCCCTTATTTTTGTTCAATATTCCTCCATCATGTTTAACTTTGTGGGAAAATAAATGTTTTTTAATTTTTTTTTACCCCAAGGAGCATTTCACTGATCAAGCTTCTGCTATGTTATTCTCCAGAATGGTACCTGTTTTTCATAAACATCCACATCCTAAAACACATGAAAAAAATACATCTTATAACGGTTAGTTATGTGTTGGACTTCATAATACTTTTGAGTTTGGAAGTGTATCTTCTCTGTTAACATCCTTATGTGCTTGTTGTCTTTATAAAGTTTTCCAAACTGCTAGATGAGCTCATTCAAAGTCTTCTCATTGACAGGCATATATTTTAGCTGAACTTCAGTCGAACTTTCCGTGCTCTTTCCTTCAATTTTCAGCTGTTCTTTGCTTCTATCAGTGACCAGTCATCATCCATGATAAAATTGTGGCAGTCACTTAGGTTTATAAGGTCCTGAGAATATTTCACAGCCAGATAAAAGCTGAGTTTATCTTAATTGAGACTTTACTTCCTAATCTTTGACCAGTTTTGGACAATAAACACATTTAATAAACATATTTACTCAGGGATTCTTTGTATTCTAGACTGTCTTAGAAAAATACTATGACATCTACCAGCAAAACAAACCACACAAGTACTCCAGTCTTGCCATGCTGTAGCAAACAAGCTTGACGTACAATAAAATTGGCTTGTGAAGTCTTGGAGCTAGCTGAACATATTCGTCTTTTTACTCATTCAGTGGGAACTAGGTCAACACCTAGTAAGCACTGTACCAGCTTGGCCTGATAGAGTGTCTCCTGTGCTGCCAGAAGGCTGAGTGCTTTGCTGGTCATAAATGTGGGCTTGTAACATACCCCAGACCAGGCAGCCCCAGTGAAATGGGACAGGCTTGTGGACCAAGCCACTGCTTGAAGCAGAGAGTAAGGTACTAGCACACGTGTCGCGTCACTATCCCCATTGAGCAAGGTCAAGAAATTTTCATGTTAATGAAGTTTAAATTTCAGCCTGAAGCTGCAGTGATGAGAGGAGGCTGCAGCCACACAACTTCTACCAGGGTTGGTGTAATGGTTTCAGCTGGGATAGAGTTGATTTTCTTACTAGCAGCTGGTGTAGTGCTGTGTTTTGGATTTGGGATGAGAATGGTGTTGGTAGCACACTGATGGTTTTGGTTGTTGCTAAGCTCTCAAGGCCTTTTCTGCTCCTCACACCGCCCCGCCAGTGAGGAGGCTGGGGGGGGCACAAAAAGTTGGGAGGAGACACGGCTGGGACCAACTGACCAAAGGGATATTCCATGCCATGTGATGTCCTGCTCAGTGTATAAAGCCGGGGAAGAAGGAAGATAGGGAGGTTTGGAGTTATGGTGTTTGTCTTCCCAAGTAATCGTTACATGTGATGGAGCCCTGTTTTCTTGGAGACGGCTGAACACCTGCCTGCCCATGGGAACAGTGAATTAATTCCTTGTGTTGCTTTGTTGCTTGCGCAGCTTTTGCTTTACCTATTAAACTGCCTTAATCTCAAGCCACGATTTTTCTCGCTTTTACCCTACCGATTCTCTCCCCCATCCCATTGTGGGGGGACAGTGAGTAGCTGCATGGTGCTTAGTTGCTGGCTGGGCTTACACCATGACAGTGGGGTAGAAGTGGGTGGAGGCAGCCTCTCCTCCTATTTTGACACCCAGGTCCGTATGTCTTTATTTTACTACCAAATGAAATTAATCATAAAAAACTAAGGTGGCTACGTTGTTAATAATATGTTTTAAGAATATTCCAAAATAAATATGTGTTGCTGGGATGCCTGCATCTACGCTGGCATTGCCCCAATTTTTGCACTATGTCAGGGGTGCTCTGACTTGCAGCCACAGCAAGACCTGCTGCTGTCACATTAAAGAAAAGCAGCTCAACTTTGAAGAGTAAATTCTGCTTGATAAGAATATATTTTCATAGATTATTTTTTTCAGCATTTTCACAGGACTTCTCCAAAGGAATAATGGACTGGTATGAAAAAAATCACCTGAGAAGTAATTTTCAAAAAGGTTAATGCTTCTTAGATGAAAACTGACAAAATGTAAATGTGGTCTTATACCCATGGAATTAATCTGCACAAATTATCAAGTGTCCACCTTAGCTTAAATAAACAAAGTGTTTGCAATTTATTATCTTACAGGAAGTTTCTTTCACTGAGTTTGGGAGCAATCCCTTTAATGTGTCATGAGAAAGGCAACATCAGACTTCATAAACCATGCTGCAAATGTTTTTTTCCTTTCAAGAAAACCATTTCTTGTGGGATACAAGTGCAGGCCCACAACAAGAGACCATATTTGTATCAATATTATTTAATCAACAGTGAAGGAAAAGATGTATTTAAATGAAAACATATATTTCAAGGAAAATATATTTCAATGTCAATGGTTAAAGACTAAAATTCAGATGTGAAATCACGCTATAAATCTCCCTTTGAATCCTGTAATGTTTATTAAAGTAATACAGAAAAAATATAGATGAGAAAAATATTAATCAATAATTGCTTCATTGTTAATATTTTCTTTTAAAATAGAGCAAGTTCAGAAACCAGAACCAGAGTTGCACTGAACCAGGTGTTAAGGCTCTTACATTTTGCCTCATTTGAATTTGAATCAGTGTTTAATTGTAACAGCCTGAAAGATCAGGGAGGGCAAATCATGAGATTTGGCTAGCACCACTTCTCCCTTATTCTGAAGTACTTACTTATCTCAGGTTCAAAGCAAGCCATAAATTAATATTGCAGGGCCATGCTATTTTTGTGGAAAGATTCAGAATTCTTAATTGTACCTAAGAGGATATATAAAAACTGCAGAAAGATGCTATTACTTTGTTATTAGAAGTAATTCTGAGCCTGTACTTGGGATCTTAAGACATTTTAAGAGCTTTTTTTCCTTGTGTGTGCATTCCGGGTCTTCAGTAATTGTTCATTTAAAGCCTATCCATGTCATCCTTTGAAGCCAACAGGAGTTCTCAGCACACAGTGGGCACCTAATAAATAACAAATTTGTTCAGTTATACTGCAGTCTTGGGGATATTCACATTCCCTCAGGAGCTGACCATGGAAGAAAGGATAGAAACCACAGTCATTTCCTACAGAAATGGCTAAGTGTAAGAAAAACGATAGGAGTAGGGCTCGGACTTCTGAGATGTGTTGTTTTATTGGAGACCCCCGTCCAACATCTGGAAACATTCTGCAGAAGCCTCTCAGTCCTGGTGAAGAATTTTCATTGACTGTCCAGCATAATTCTGCAGAAACTGGTCCCCCAGCAGAGCTCTGGAGCTCCCCGGCTCCCTGACAGCTCAGTCAGGTGAGGCTGAGCCTCCAGCCTCCCGAGTCAATGGGCTCACACAAGTTTACATCAGGGCTGGGCAAGGCTTCTCCAGCAAGTGATTTCAACAAAATTTAGGAGATGGATTTACAGCATAAAGGTCAGCTATTACCTTTGCGCAGTAGATACGAAGCAGGAATGAGGGACTGAGGGTCTGTATGCTCTAGGTCTTGCCATATCTGTAACGGTGATGCATAGAAACTTGTTCAGGTCGCCAGGCTACATTTCCAGCAGCAGCTACCAATGCCAGCTGGACAATTTAATTTTGGAAACACGTCATGCCTCAGAAAGATGAGTTCCCCCTCTCTTAAATTTCTAACCCACAAGATTATTTTTTTGCTTTTAAACTAGTTTCAGTCTGATTCAAAAACTAAGGTAAGTTTTTATATTAACGGCTCCTGTGAACTCAAAACACCCTGCTTTGGCCAGCTCTACTGACCCACTCCAATGAGCTGCTTGCCTGAAGGATTTGCTTAGGTCAGGGAAGTCAAATCACCAGATCCAGTGGATGCAAATCAGGAAGAAAGTGACACAAAACAGTTCAGAAAACAGAAATGTCTTTCATGTCTAATACATCAACAGTATTTCTTGACATTTATATGAAAGTCTTCATAGCCATATATTTCCAATTCCCAAGAAAACATGAGGAAGGAGGAAAGATATACAACTCCAAAAATATGTAAAGTATGGCAGTCTGGAATTCCTTACTGAAATTAGTTACGGAGAGATGTTAATCACTGTACCCTCTAACTTGGCTTCAGGTCACTACCTTTACTCTTAATCTTTACAAAGATTAACAATCAGCCAATTTACATATATAGGTCTGTAAAAGATTTACAGATTCAGATTGCAGGAATGAGCTCCAGATATCCCTGCAAGCTTCCTGTCTTTCTGGTTCTTCCAAACTAAACCCTAGGTTATGTGTTCTTTTCAGTCCATGTTCCCCACCAAAAACCCCCAAAATTAAAAAAAAAAAAAATTCATCCAGCCATAGTGGAATAATAATTTAAAAAACAATAACAACAACAAAAACCCCCAAATATCAGTGTCTTTTTCAGGACAGAGTCATTTTTTCTAAAACATATTATGAGAGATTATAACTTTACCCCTGAAGAAGGCAGAAGTAAATAGTTAGGGGAAAAGATTGTATGTGCTGCTGGGTAGCAAGACCCAGCGGCTCTGGGCTCTCAAGGGCTGGGCTCTTACAAAGTGAACTGAACAGCAGTTTCTTAAATAAACTCCTTGGGTGACTGTTAGATACACTTTAAACAAATTGTCAGCATTTCAGTGAAATTAACCTTTTCTTTCCTTTCCTACTGTGTGATACAGTAACTTTCATGGAAGAAAACCATCCATGCAAACCCTGGTCACCTTACCTTATGTTCTGAAAAACCTTGTTTCCTACCTGACTCAACATTTTAAAATCTCACTGTAACACACATACTTGTTCAGTACAAAGAAAACACTTTGGGAAAAAAAGAGTTACATTTCCAGCTCTGGTACTGAAGGTCAGGCAGACACTGTACCAACCATTTCAAGCCCCCTCATTTAACACCCCGAAAGGGGCAATACAGCTCCCTTTTTTTCTGTCCCTTGCATTGAGATTGGCACAGCTCAATGCTGGCTCATCCTGCACTTGTGCTTTTCCTGTGGGACACCTCTGCTGGGCTCACTGCTTTTCCTTGAGGAGGGGCAACTGCTAGTTGACAGCAACCATTGCCTGAACAGCCAGATTCCTCTTGCCTGCCCGCAGCTGCCAGTGGGGAGCAGCAGTCAACTCTGCAGCCCTGGTCCAGAGGAGGGATGGTAGCCTGACCTGTGGCTTCCAAAACTAGATGTATCTCTTCTGACTGCTGAGGCAAGACAGTTTGCAACAGAGATTTCTGCTGTGTGTGTTAACAGGATCCACCAAATGGACTCCCAATTTGCTTAGGGTCCTTGTGCTCTAGATATGTACAGACAACAGGCGCTGCTAACCCGTTAGCCAAACATGCTGTCGGTGGTCATGACAGCTCTGCCTTACAATATATACACATCACGTGTTTATGCAGACACACACCCCTTTCCCCGGGTATTCTGAAACACAACCATGGGGGGGGGGTGTTAATGAGAGTTTCTCTCAGATTCTGCAAGGTCTCTCCTGACTAATCAAGCAGTTTGCAAACTCCTCTGTCACAAGGTTCTATGGTTCCACATTCCTTTGCAGAGTGTCAGGGTGATCTAACAACAGGAAACTTGCTGCTGTTGGTTGCAGAGCAGCCAAGGAGAGAATTTCTCTGTATTGTAAGAATCTGGTCTTCAGCCAGGTTCAAGTTTGTGTTGCTGGGGCTGGGGAATAGCTGACCACAGCCAGGTGATGAGACTGAAAGCTGTCCATAGTTTTGAAGTCCCCTCCCTTGTAGGGCTTCTCAAAGGCAACCGGTGGCTTTGAAAAGTAACAACAAAACCAAAAACAAACAAACCCCCCCACCCCTCAAAAACCCCAGGCTTTATTATAAGATAAAGTAAGTCAGCTAATATTTTCAATAGCAAAAAAATCAGCTAGGTAAGTTACTAGTAAAATTTAATGTACAAACAATAAGTTTTTACACATAGCTCCCCCTTTCCAAATCAGTCCTTTATTCTGGCCTTTGTTTAGCTAGTTTTGCGGCTTCCTGACCATAGCAAATTCCATACAGCTTCCCCTGACCTGGAGAGACTTCCTTCTGGCCGTGGCAGGGGCTGCCCAGCCGCTCCCTACTCCTTGCAGCAGCTCCTGTCTCCAAGCTGCAGGTTCCCAGCTCCATGTCCTGCTACCTCTCCCTGCTGGCTCTTGAACCTTCCTAGTCCCTTGGCATGCTTACTCACCTGGGAGCAATTTGCCCCATTTTTGCCTTCTTTCCAGTTGGCTAGAGCTGACCTAGTTTCTAGTTAAAGGATCAGCATGAAAACATCTGTACCAACAAACAAAAAGTCAAATCTGCCTGACTCAACATTTCTCAACTGACTTTTGGTGGCCAGCACTCACGATAAGAATAGTTAAACCCTGCTGCTCAGCCTTGGAGGCAAAGGGAACTGTGCTGTGCACAGCCCCGTTAAAAGCCATTCACGCTCTGAATATCTTCCTCACCTGTCTTCTTTCTTGACCATCTCTGATGGCCATCTCTGGGAGACACACAGAGAGAGCAGGCAGCATCACCAGGGCTGTCCCATCACTGTGACATTTCGGTCACCTCGGCAGTCTGCTTCATGCCCTGGCTGCCTTCTCCAAGGCTGAGGTCCTGCTCCAGCTCCCCAGAGCCTGAAGCACTTGGCTGCCTGCAGCAAGGACAGGCAGCATGAGTCTAGGGTGCAGGACTCTGCGGAGTCCGGTCACACGGCAGAAAGCACAGGACTCCCCGACGCCATGCATCCATCTCTTGCCCTGTTCCCTGCAACCAGACTCCAAAAGGTGCTGATATTTTATCTTGAGTCTGAACTACGTCACCAAACTTTGAGAAAGGCAGCTGCAGACCTGCAGAGGAGGTCAGGGGTAGTGTGGGTCTGACCATTGCAATTAAGGCCCATCCCTTAATAAAAAAAAATAAATTAAAAATCAAAATCTGAGTAGGCTAAGCTGCAAAACAACATTCTTCTTAAGTCTACACCCTCTGTTATTGATACTGCAAGCTATGGAACCTTAAATATAATAATCAGGAATTAACCTCCTTACCTAATACAAATTGACATTGAGTAATCTCTGCAGCTGTACATATTTGGTTTACAGCTAGTAATCAACGTGGCACAAACAGTGGTTATGTCAAATTCAGGCAGTGTGGTGAGTTATAGCTGAGTGTAATTGAAAACACACACTGTGTTCTTCTCAGCTGAGTTTCAAAAATCTGTACACAGGACTCCCTAGTTTCCCACTAATTCACTTTATTTTAACTAATTTTGCATTTACATTATTTTTTGCCAACGTTGCTCTTTGCAGTGGACCTTCATTGTTTGCTGTAGCATGATTTGACAAACGTTTCTTACAGAAAACAGCAGATAACAGACTGTCAATACATTGCAGTAAAACCGTATTTTATAGAAAGCATGTGCTGCATTTGTAACATAAGCGTGTATGAAGTTCAAAAGTTACAACAGCAACACATACAAATATGTTTAATACTCAAACTTTCTTGTAAACTCTGCTATTGTAAAAGTCCATAGAATTTGAATGGTAGTAAACTTTCAAACCTTTATAAGTATAAAACATTTACCACTTAAGGCAGGTTTTGGTAAGATTATTTACGGGCTACACAGTGCACTGTTCATACAAAACTGGAAAGCTTTCTTTGTTAAAACTTTTCAGTCATCTTCCCTAATATATATTAATGTGTGTCTTATAACACCCCAAACGAAAGGAAGAAGGAATTTTTTAGGGGAGAGTAATGGACCTTAAGGTTTTTTATATCTCTTTTGCTAAGGATTCTGAACTACTAGTATGTTATTATTAAAGTTAATACATATATCCAAGGAGTATACATTAATCAACTAGTAGTCACTGTTTACATCAAGCTCAGTAGAATATCCACCAAAAACAAACCAAAAAGATGGTACAAAAGCAATCAAAGCAAATCCATTTAGAAGGTGAATGACTATTAATGGTATTCATTCAGCTCTAGCTGTTACATATATTCAACTTTCCTTCCTTTGGCCAGTGGACCTGAGCCTTTCCTAACAGCAGTGCCTTGTTCACAGTATCTGAATCAGCTTTTTCAGAGGAAGAATGAGATTTTTCCAGTGTTTTCTTTGATTGCCCCTCCTTTTTTCATCACTTTTAGTATGTCCTATCGTTTCTATCCCTCTGCTTTGTCTTTCCTTTCTATTTGCTCCTTAGTGGACTTGCTGGCAGGCTGACCTGCAGAAAAATCATAATTAAAAATGGTTCCTTTCTCTGTTTAATGGAATGCAGTCCTCCCAGCTCAATTCATTTCACCACAGCAAGATTTGTGTCACGGTCAGACAAACAGTACTACTCAGGAGGAAGGGAGAAGTTTTCAAAACTGGCTTTTCAAGGTACTCTGCTTCACTGACTTGTTGAAAGTCTCCAGGCTTCACAAGAAATTGAACCCTCTGGGGCATTTTTCTCTAACCTAGGTATACAAACCATCCGATTAATTTTCATTCATTCCTCAGATAATGAAATATAAAAATTAGCATCATGCTCCTGAGGTTCTAGTGTTTACTCGGCTTGAGGGTTTACTCGCTCAAAGGGTGATGGAAGGAGAAGGACAGACTTCTCCTGCAGGAAGAGCAAGGGATTAAACATATCTCACTTCTTCCACTTGGAACTTTTAAATACCTTTTGAATAAAAAACTGTTTATAGAGCTTCTCCTTATGCTTTTCAGTTCATACACAATTAAAAAGTCAGAATGCTTCTCTCCGCTTATCAAATTGTAAGGAACCAATGTGCATTAGATGTCAGAGCACCTGTTCTATTACAGGTACTGACTGAGCATGGGGGTTAAATTGACAAAGAAAACCACAGTGAGAGAATTGGGCTTCAAAATTTCCATAAAATAACCTACATATTTAACTGAATAAATACTGATTGAGAATAAAATGTCAGTGTTTGCCAGCCATTTGAAGTTCAGGGCACTTCTTCTTCCCAGATGCTTTCTACGAGCAGCTGGACACAAACATCCACCAAAAAGAAAGGCAGACAGAATTATAATTCTGTGAAGAACTTGCAAGGCTTGCTCTGCTTCTCAAGAACAGGTAAAAAAAGCTGGGGGAGGGGACAACAAGAAACCCCCAACAACCAGGATTCATTGCTTCCAAGTACTTTCACGTTGCTTGATATTTTTCCAGCTATTTAATTTTCATCAGCCAAACAAGCTGAAAAACCTCTTGCCTCCAGAGGAATGTTCAACTTAGACACCACTACAGAACAGGATATAAGTTATTAAAACCATCGAAGTAACTTAGCTAAATGAATTATGATCAAGGTTTATGTTCTATTGTTGTTTTTTTTTTATCAGTCTCATCTGTGTGCCAAATTATTTATATTAAAGTCTGGCCTACAAGACTCCACCTGAAACTGTAGACACATTGCACTGAGGCTTTAATGTCTAGTTTCCTTCTAACTTGAAAACTTGTCTTTATCTGGAAAAGAAAGAAAAAAAATCAAAACCTGCAATGCAATAAAACTACCAAAACACCAAAATAACAGTAAAAGTTTCATTCAATTTACTTCAGTGCGACAAGTCTTGCTTCACCACTACAATAAGCAAGGGGAAAATTAGGACAGCTGTCACAAGTCTGTGTCATGTAATCTAAAATAAAAACTTCTCCTTTTTCAGTTTATTTTAAACTAATGCTGTTTCACTGGCACAAAAGAAATAATGGTTCAGATCTTTTACCTGAAAAAGTGGATGTTCAGCTGTCAAAAGAAGAATAAAATACTTTGCAGTTGCACCCGCACCATTTACCTGAGCATCACCGCTGGTATTAATATAGGCTGGGGGGTGAAGGGATTGAGAGCAGCCCTGCTGAGAAGGATTTGGGGGTACTTTGGATGAAATGTTGGACATGAGCTGGCAATGTGACCTTGCAGCCCAGAAAGCCAACTGTGCCATGGGCTGCATCAAAAGGACCATGGCCAGCACGTTGAGGGAGGTGATTCTGCCCCTCTACTCTGCTCTGGTGAGACCCCACCTGGAGTACTGTGTCCAACTCTAGAGCCCTCAGCACAGGAGAGACATGGACCTGTTGGAGTGGGTCCAGAGGAGGGCTACAAAGATGATCAGATGGATGGAACCCCTCTCCTGTGAAGACAGGCCGAGAGAGTTGGGGTTGTTCGTCCTGGAGAAGAGAAGGCTTCAGGGAGACGTTACAGCAGCCTTCCAGTACCTCAAGGGGGCTTACAGGAAAGATGGGGACAGATTTTTTAGCAGGGCCTGGTGTGATAGAACAAGGGGTAATGGCTTTAAACTAAATGAGGGAAGATTTAGACTAGATATAAGGAAGACATTTTTTACTATGAGAGTGGTGAGACACTGGAAGTTAATTTCCAGAGAAGAGCCACCAAGCTGGTGAGGAGTCTGGAGAACAAGTCCTGTGAGGAGAGGCTGAGGGAACTGGGCATGTTTAGTTTGGAGAAGAGGAGGCTGAGGGGGGACCTCATTGCCCTCTACAATGAAAGGAGGTTGTAGAGAGGTGGGTGTTGGCCTCTTCTCCCAAGTGAATAATGACAGAACCAGAGGAAATGGTCTAAAGTTGCGGCAGGGGAGGTTTAGATTGGATATTAGGAAGAATTACTTTACTGAGAGGGTGGTCAGGCACTGGAATGGCCTGCCCAGGGAGGTGGTGGAGTCGCCATCCCTGGAGGTATTTAAGAAACATGTAGACATGGCACTTCAGGACATGTTCTAATGCCCGAGATTCTTGGGTTTTGTCTGTCTGTGGGTGGGTGTGGTGTGGGTGGTGTTTTTTGTTGTTGGTTTGTTTTTTCTTTTCGTGGTTGGACTCGATGATCTCAAAGGTCCCTTCCAACCATGAATATTCTGTGATTCTGTGATTCCAGTTTTTGACAGTTAAGTTGAACTGGCATAATATTTGCTGCATTGGACAACACATGATTTTATTAACCAGACTGGTGTTTGAGGGTCTTTACCTCAGCTCTTTGCCTAAATTCCAACCAAAGATATCATAAAATTGTGTCCAAAATTTGAGACCAATGATTCAGCACTAAATGACATATTGTAGATTGTCAGTAGATTAAATGACAGTTGGAAAAAATGGATTTCCCCGGTTCTAACCTCCAGGTAGTTTTTCCTCCTCACTCCAAGTCTTCCTGATGTACTCACAAACCTCCTCTGTAAAAAGTTATATTTAGCAGCTTAATATTTTAAGATCTAAAAAAACTAAGGATGAAGCATTTTAACTCAAGTATCTGTTTCATACAGGTTAAATTAGAAAAGGAATATGAAATAGTAATGCAAAGGGCTGAACATCAAAACACACTGACATGTAAACATCTGTCAGTGACACCTACCTCCACGCTGGACCAAGCATTACATTGCAGTACAGATTTCTGCAACAGGAATGAGATCTACCCCCCTTATCATGTGTATCCTACAGCATAAACTGGAGCTGTTCAAGTCAGAGTATAAAATTACATACTTACTGAGAGAGCTTTTGAGGAGCAGCAAGTTCTTTTATTTGCTCCTAAAGCTGCTTTAGAAAAGGGTTGCGGCAGACTGGTGGGCCAAGTACCAGGCTATACAAGGGCTGGATAGGAGCAAACGCAGAAGGGTAAGTCATAGACTTGAAATGTCTGACTGTCAACTCAAAAAAATGAAAAAATGGCTTGGCTAACATGGCTGGTGAGTACTTCATTCATTTCAGAAAATCAAAAGTCACGCTGCAATCTGACAGTCCCTACTTTGTCTGCTAAAAAATGACCAAATCTTACTGCCTACTGCTTGTTCTGCTCAGGGTGAAGGCTGTGCTGCCAGAGATATGACAGAAATGCCCTTCTGCAATAATTGATTTATCTAAGTGGCACACTTTTAGCAATAAACTTAATTGAAGTTAAAGTTTTAAAAGTTCAAGCTACTTAACTAGTTGCTTGCATCATAATTGACTCATCTGCTGCTATTTGCCTTTGAAGTTAACAAGAAACCCTGTTGCCTTTTGTGCCTTTTTTTTTTTTGCACATCATATTGCAACAGCAATTTCTGATTTATGAGAGATTTATGAGAGAAGACTCTGTTAATGACACAGCATGCATGTCTTTCTATGTCAGCTGCTCCACTTAATAATCCTCCCTTCTCCTGCAGTTCGTGTAAGCCTAACAATAAACCCTTTGACACATGGGCACCATAGCCCTTTCTGGCATTACATGTGTGAACCAGCCCAAGGAAATGGAGCAACTGATGCTCATAACACAAGGACCCGAGGGCTAAAGTAGTCTCTCCCTCTCCCTGCCTGCGGTGAGGCAATTAAAATCCCAGAGACCAGGTCTAATTCAGACTGGGAACACAAAGGTTTTGCTTTTAAACACAGGAGGTTCACAATCTCGTCACTTGGCCGTGTACTTTGTGACCTCTTACTCAGCAGACCATGCAATGGGCTGTGCCACATGTCTGAGATCAGGCCAAATTTGAAGCTCACAGAACAAGATGGAAAAATTCCAATGTCTTTGAACCAGGCCCTCCTTTCTAACTCATGCTGCCCCTTAAATACAGTTATCATCGCAGGGCATCTGTCGCATAGCGTGTATTATCCTTGGGCAGAGGGGGAGAGGGGCACCACACTGTGCTGACACATCCCCTGTCATTACAGAAACAAGGGATGCCTGACAACTGAAAGAAATCAATGCCAATTTGTTCTTAACTGCTTAGCAGTACAGCAATTACTTCACTGATTAAATCAACTGTTAACTAACAGAGGTAAAATTCAAAAGTTAAAGGAAACTTCACAGTGTCGCTATGTAAAATTTTCTCTATTCCATTTTCAAGCCATTATGTGATCTGGTGAAGCTCTGCTCTGTTCTCTCTGAGCCTGTTGCCATGGAAGTGACTGAAATATCACACATTAAGCACGATAGCCTCTATTTCCTAAACAAATAATCAGCTTTTCCCTCTGCAAAGGACCACAAATGGTACTTGTGCTGCTCTCGACGACATGCATTGCACTTGCCAAATGCTTTTAAGTGCTAAGCTCAGCTCTAAGCAATTGGGTCACCTAACAGGAAGGGCCAGCTAGAAGGTGCTGTCTTGTGTGTGGGCAGAAGGGGGAGTTTTGGACTTCACCGTGTTTCCAAATCAGCTCAGGTCCCCCCTCACTTTTGCTGTTTACCAGCAAATGGGCCCATTGCAAACATGAAGAAAAGGGGAAACCAGGTAAGCTTCAACTCCGGCAAAGCTGAAAGTCAGGCATCCTGGTGGACGACACAGCCCCATGAGCAAAAAGGATGAAACAACAGAAAGTTCAATATCCACCTGCCAAACCACTTGTGCCTAGTAGGGAGCGGGAGGATACCTTCTTCCTTCGGAGAGGAGCGCTAATGTGCTTTTCAGAAACACTCCTTGTGTTCAGGAGAACATAGATACGGCTGCTGTGCCCACTGCTCGCAAGGAGAGAGAAGGGAGAGGTGGACATCTTGCTTCCCCGCTCCCTGCAACACAAGATGGCACGAGGCAAGCCAGCCCACAGTCTGCAAGGGAGTGGACCGTGGTGTTTGTTTTCCCTGCCTGCCACATTCAGAGCAAGCAAACAGGAGATCTGGGAGCAGTCTGGCACTGCAGAGTCTCCCCCAGAGTCTGTTTTCAAAAAGCAAATATTGGGATGCTCACTTTTTCCATAGAAGCAGATCCTTTCTCAGAATAAAAGCTTAACTTGGAGAAAAACCCCTTGGCCTGTTGTTTTTCAAAATATGTGCATTCCTACTGAACAAAGTTTATGGTGACAGAAACATTCCAGACATTCTAAAGCACCTGCTACGTTTTCCTACATATGTACTTATCTATTATTCCCCACAGGAAGGAAACTGTGAAGAAGAGAGGAATTTCATCTTCTTTACAGGTTTCTTATTAAAATTTTGCAGCACTTCACAGATTTATACAGAAATCGTGGATCCTGTGCAGGTTTTTCAATCTCATTCTAGAGCTGCTGCATATAAGAAGGGTTGTTTTTTTCCCATTCCTCCATTTTCTAATTTCTAAGTTGAATTTATCTAGATGTGAGGAAGTACAGCTCTTTTCATCAGGAGATAAAGTTTGGTCCTTGACTATCGATCCTTTCAGTTTTTGGCTAAAATGTTTCTGAGCAGATGTAAGCTCTGGGTTGCTTGTGCTTTTGGAGAGCTTACAAAAATAGAACTTTAGAAAAATTAGGCAATGACTCATGATCTCCAGTCCTAACCACCTTGGCTAGAGTGAACAGGCTAAGCAAGGTCAGGCTCAGTCAGTAAGACCAGCAGACCGGCTGGCTGCTGATGGGAGCTGTACTGGTGAGTGACACTGGAGCAGCAGTGCTTCTGAGCGGTGGTGGGAGCACCACACTGCAGAGGAGTGAGACAAATCTGTATAACCTTCTCATTAATCCTTCAGGTTTTGGGGGGAAACTGCTAATTTTAGTGTCTTGGCCAAACCATATGGCTTATACGAACAATGTCATCTCACATACAAGCTCTGTTCTTCACTTAATAGACAATTTCACACCATGCCACAGCACACTAGCAAACAGACGTTATGTTCTGTCAAAAAGCTGCAGTCTTTCCATACACATGAAGCAATTTCCATCAATACATTTTGATTTGCAGACCCTTTCTGTATCAGAGGCTCAATTAGTTTCTGGTATGAAATGTTTACCACCACAGCACCACCAGTAAAGCAAGGTTAGTAAGTTCCTTAGCAGGATTGGAAGCACCTAACAGGTAATTGTTTAAAATCAGACTTAGTATTTAAAGGGAAAAGATCATGCTCCTTCCAAATACACTAAAACAATAATACGTAATGACAACAATGAAATTATTTCCTTTTGAACATTAATAACAGACAACATCTCCTCTGCTGCAAGTACACTTTAAACTTTCTTTCCTGCAAAACATGCAAGTGTCGGAGTGCACATTGTATTGCAGCTGAAGCTCTGTGCTAACACTTTGGGACAGGAGGCCCAATATATTACAGTATCGAAGAAGGGGAACACCTAAGATATAATTTTAATCACTGCGTAATTTCCAGATACAGCAATGGCCTCACCATAAACAGCTTTTAGAACGAGAGTCCCATTGCACAGCAGCTGAATCCAGCCCTGGATTTGCGGCAGACGCATACACTGCTGATTAGACAAGATGCAGATTTTACTTAATGAGTAACGTGCAATCGTACTGAATCTTTGAAGTGAAACCTTTGGCTATTCCAGATGAAAACAATGACCCTACTGAAGGAGTCCTTCACCTTTCTGATAAGGTAATGTGGTAAAAGTAACTAGATCATGTGTTAACCAAGAGTTTCATAACAAACAGAAGATAGTAATTCATTAGGCAAAAACCTATGTCTGCCTTAATTCTTAGACACCAATTTTATGCAGGGAAGAGTTTCAGATACTACAATTAAGAAAAATGATCATTAATCTTTGGCTTATTTATCTATTGCCAGAAGCATGCTGAGCCCAACGATCTATGACCACTAAACCCTTTCTGCCCGCTTGAACTTTAGAGTTCTATAAAAGCAATTATAGCAGAAATGGGTTCAAACTATGTCACAACATGAGCAAACTTTAAATTCCCTAATATATCCAATAAAGAATTTTTTGTGCTATTTAAGGTAAAAAATAAAACAACACCCCTCCCCGCCCCCCAAACCAAACCCACACTAATTTCTCTCCATTTAAGTATCTATTAATCATTATTAGACCACACAAAGTGGTGGTAGTAAGGCATTAAGGCCTACATTCTGGCCTCAAAACCAACCAAAAACTTCTGTGAAAATCTAAATCAATGAAAACTAATGCACCTGCTCTGCTCTTGCTGTATAAATACACATCCATGAAAGCCCTACAAGCAAAAGCAGACCACCTATTTTGTAATTGTAATCCTAGTTAGTTATAAAAAGATAGATGAAACCTCAGGTTTTTCCATTCAGAATTCAACTGCCTCTTGCAAACATTCTGGGGTCCGATTCTGTCACCTCGTGCATGTGGTAAGATAAATGAGGTAGCGGCAGGGTTCCCTCCTCCCACTCACCTTTAGCTACCTCACAGTTTCTGGAGGGCACCCAAGGTGGCAGCTCCTGCCTTAGTTTGCAGACAGCCCCAAAGAATGGCTCTGGGAGAGAAAGTTGAAGACCTGGAGGACCTGTTAGGGTGTAGGACTCTGGTGACCACTCAGAAGTGCAATGACTCTCACTCTCTATTGAAGAAAAGAGGATGATCTGCATTGCCACTCCTCTTCCATGTTTCTTTTTCCTCTTTATCACTAAAGAGAAGGGTTGAGACCATTGCGGGGCTGGGACGTTCCTGTTCAACTGCAGTCTGAAGATACAAGGTGAGAGAAGGCGGCCACAGCTGGATCTTGATGCCTTCTAGGTATCTTCTGCCATGGACAGCCGTTAGGGGTCTTTGTAGCAGGGTGTGAAGAAGAGCACTCCTGAGCTTGCCCTAACACAATTAGCTGGGCTGTTTTTGGGCATGCAGAGACAGAAAACATGCTGCCCAAAGTGGAGTGGGTCCTGCCTCTCAGGCTATCAGCAATGTAGTCTTTGACCCTGACAAGACATACAGCTCCCTTGCATGCTTTGGTTTCCCCTTTTGACAGCTATAATAAAAATCCTTCCCCAATATCACAGGAATGTGTTGAGGCATCAGTGTTTGCAGCTATCTGCTTTGCTCCTCTGCCAGGATTTTATTACTCAGTGGCAGGAATGACAGACCCAGACAAGCACCTGCATCTCAGCTACTGTACTGTAAAATTTGTTATATTACATCCTTGGTGGAAAAAGAGAGCACAGCAGCGTGAACCTAATGAACAGCTGAGGCACAGGTATACATGAATGAAAGGCAGAATAGATAGGGACAGTAATGTTTCAAATCATGCCAATATGCTTCAGTGAAAGATATCTATTATATAGATAAATTGATCACTCTGCTATCCATATGCATCCATATTTATCCAGAATAAACAGGATACACAAAATTACGATTCAAACATTACATTGGAAAGTCCTTAACTTAGCCACCTTCCAAAAGTACTTTTATGAAAGCATTTGTTGGGGTTTTTTTTATGTTGCAAACATTATTTTTGCACAGTTTTCATTAACTAAAGAAAGTTGCATGTGATAACATGGTGACTGTACACCATTCATTTTATGTTACTTCCACACAACTAGTTAAAGGGGTATTAGGACAGACTCAAACTGGGTTTCTCAGTCTTCCACTGGACACCCACATTGCCATTTGCAAAGCAGAAAAGATATGATTCTATGATCGTATAATTCTATGATCATTCATTAAAGTATCTTCTATCATGGCAATAATAATGATATATAAAACTAAGTTCAACTACAATAATTCAAGAACATACCAGATCCGAGTGTTATACAGAAATCCAGCCAATCCAGAACAGGGAAACTGTGTTCAAACAGGAGCCATACCTAAAGTTGTGATGAGTACAAGCAAGCTACTTCATTTGTGGGACATCAATAACAGATGATCTGCTCTTGGGCTCAGTGACTGTTGTAAGTCTCCTTTCCACCCACACAGGTAAGACGACTAAGAAAGACATCGTCCCACATTGTGGAAGTGAGAAACGGCTTACTTAGGGAACCACCCCTTGGCAAGATCTCATTTCTTTTTTTTTTTTCCTCTGCACTTCAATAATTTTTAAGCCTTTAGAAATCTGAGTTCTGAAGAAACAGCTCTTTCTTTAAGGGAATGGACCAATCTGAGACCAGAAACTTTATTAGCAAACTGAAGAAGAACAGGTTCTTGTACTGGACAATATTAGACACCACAAGATTTTTTTGGCACTTAAGCAGACTGAAGATGTTGTTTTAATTTTGTTTTTGTTTCTCACAGTCCAGTCTAATTTAATCGGCAATAAATTAATCTATCTTAAGTCTGTTTTGCCTATGATTGTGACTGGTAAGTGGTGTCCCTACCTTTACCTTGACTCACAAACTTCTCTTATTTTCTTCCCTTGCCCTGTTGAGGAGGAGGACGAGGACTGAGAGAGCAGCCTAGAGGGCATCTGACACCTGGCTAAGGTCAACTAGAATGCAAAAGAAAAAACAGCCCACAGGAAAAGGAGTCTGTGCCCCCCTTGTGTGGGTTGTCTCATCCTCTTGTTCAATATAAGTTGAACATAATACATATGAATATGAATATATAATATATAGTTCACTACACTCGTCCCTAAAACCATCACCACCTGCAGAGACTGCTGCTAGTTTTTTTGTCAGACTTGACCAGTATCCAACACTGAGGCTTCTTCTTGTACCTCTGATTATCTTAGGACATAGCTTCTCATGGTCATTCCTTGTTTTCAGCATCTCTAGATTCCCCTGTGTGAACCCCAGCTTATGCTGAAATAATTACAGAGCCCTGTAATGGCTGGACATTGCCTAATAATTCCGTTGATTTAGATCTCCATATTCATTATTTATCAGGCACCCAGAAGGAAAGGAGCAGCCAATTACTTCATCAAGTCTTCTCTTGACAGCTGGAATGACTTATTTTCCTTTATTGCCTACATAAAAATATTACTCTGGGACTATTTCTATTATAATTCTGTTTCATTTTAAGTCATTGCTGGGTTTCCACATGGTTTGTGAAATATGTAATTTTACAAACAGAGAAACCAACAGACCAGGACACAAAGCAGACCTGTATCAGGTCAGGAGGTTCAGATCCTAGCTCCATCTCAGCTATCCTCTCCAACAAATGATCATTGCTGAATTTCATGAGGAAATACCTTAATTTATGGATTCAGGACTTTTGTGTCTAGGTTTGGGTTTTATCTGGCTTTAATCTTGATTTTTCACAGTTAAACACATTTTTTCAAGTTATGCCATTGTTTTTTGATAGCTTCTGATATTTTTTCTTGAAAAAGCTTCATTTATTTGTATATTTGAAAATAAAACCAAAGCTTCTACTTTTCTAACTGATGCTCTTTCCCATCACCCTCTTCATCTTTATTAAATTATTTTGTACTTGGTAGAGAAATGAGCTAGCACTTACAGAAGCCAGTACTTCTGATAAGTTCAGTGAGCTCTGGACGAAGTCCTAAAGGCTCACACCTTGCAGACAGAGCTAATATTCTGGCTGGAACAGCTCCTGAAACAGGCATGTTTTAACAAGTACACCTGTGATTAAGCTGAATTGTGAAATCAGTACACAGAACTGGAAAGCCCCTGAGAAGTTCCAACTTTATTCAGGAAGGTAAACAAACGCAGGTGGGTGCAAAATCCTGTTAGAATTTCCTGAGGCCCAGCCCTATTTAGAAGGAAGGAATCCAGCCCTGCTGAAATCAGTCATCAGCTGTCACTGTCTCTGACCTCAGGGCAGCATGGTTTGCAGCTGCAGGGGTTTGGGATGGCATGGGGACTCCAGCAGCACACACGGTCCCCTGATGTGGTCTATTGGGTGTCCGTGTACAGGTGTTGGCAGCAAGAATGGCCCCTGTGAGAAGAGGCCAAAGCTCCTGGGTAGGCGTCTGCCAGCCAGCCAAAGTCAACCCACCACACATGGACAAAGAGCAGTTTAAGAGAGACAAAGAGAAGAGAGTCTCTTCTAAGAGGGACTGGCTGTTGTCCCCAGAGCCCAGTCTACCTGTCCCCCAGGACAGCTAGTGCTGTGGGTAGTTCCCTTCCTTTTCTGCTGTTTTTCCCAGCACAGATGTCACAAAGATAACCTCGCCACATCAAGGGCTACAACACAAGGCTTGAGTTTTCCATCACAGGGAGAAATAGAGTACATGCCCCTACAGGCCGTACTTGCCTGTATTCATGGTATCATTGTTGCGACAGAAGGTAGAAGGAGAAAGCTTCCCCCTCCCTTCTTCCCACCCCTTCACCCTAGAATGTGTAGTATCAAACACAGCAGACAGTTCAGTGTGGTTCTTTTCTGAGGTCTTCAGGTTTATTGCATCAGCGAAAAGCTAATCCAACAAACATCTCTTCCAACATCTGTTCCAGTTTGATCTCTTCTGAAAGAGGCATATCATCTCTTCACCATGGTACAGCCTATAGGAGACAGTTTCCTCCTCTTATCCAGAGTCCAGCCCAGGCAATCAAGGGAGGGTACAGTATCCCCAGTGCCACAATCAGGACATTGTGAGCTCGAGGAGAGTCCACAGGCTCAAGGGGAGGCTGGACAAATTAATGAACTATAACTGTACCCAGAGCTATTAAATAGACACCATGTCTGAGGCTGAGGAAGTCCCTGAGCTTAAATGGTGGAAAATGGTAGAGCATTTGCAGCAAGTACTACCACGTGGTTGCCATAGTCATACCACTGCTGGAGACAGGATTCTAAGCTGGTCATGTAAAGCTGTTCTTTGGTTCCTGTATACTGTTGCTGCTGAACACAATCTGTTCCAAATTTTGTTGAATTTAGATAAAAGTCATAAGAAAGCTGTCTTCTACAAACCAAGCCCTTTGTAATAGCCTTCCTGTCTTGCAGCTATCAGTTGCATGACTGTTATGTCAATTTTCAAGGTCCCATTCATGTAACTTGCTTTGAAGGGGGAATTAATAAAACAAGTCCAGTTGCCTCTCCTGGCAACTAGTTTTTTGCAAGAAAAAAAAAAATACCTTTCTAACACAGTATTTTTGTATAGATCAAATGCCAGGACTCTTTGAGGTTTTGAAAAACATTTGGGAAAAATATTACAGCAGGGAAGTTACCTCTGCTAGTTACCTGCCAGCTTTCTTTTTGTTTTCCAGGTCAAGATCGAATGATGCAAGAGGAATAGCTTCAGACAGAATTTAATTTACTTTACATAATAAAAATGTGACATCCAGGAAAGATGGGTAGAAACTATTGTTGGTCTAGTTAAATTGTTGATTCCAACTGTCTTTCCTCTGTATCATTGTCCTATGACATGGATCAAGACCAGAGAAGTTAAAATTTTTCTCATGTGATGAATGTAATTTTGTCAAAATGATATTTTTTGTTCTTTAACTACTAACAGAACATGCACAGTCATAACAAAACATTACAGAAGAGAGAATGAAAATGTTATTTTTACCATATTTTTTTACCAATTTACTATTGCTCTTTTACTATTTTGTAGCTCTTCATAACATTTAGTAATTCAATCCTTAGTCAGATTGCCCAATGAGAAGATGTAGCATCTTTTACTAATCGCAAAAGAATCCAGCACACTCCAAATGTTTTCAGGCTTCTGGAATCATTGAGATAACCATAAGCATGCTCAGACTTAAACAGTACATTAACACAGTGCTTCTAATGACTTTCTATAATATTTTTTTTTCCTTTTTTGTACAAACTTCATAACTATTCCAAAGATATCTGGAAAAGGAGGGGTGCTAAGAAAATTACCTTATCTCTGTTAAGATGCTGATTTTAGGTTATGATCTTGAAAAGTTACATTCACTGCTATGACACCAAAACCAATTTTGTGAACAGTTTGGACAAGGACCTATCTTGCTGAGTAACTCTATCAGCTGTCCACATATTTTGAAAAGACTTTTCAAGAACATTTATTTAGTGACATACTTTATTAGTTCTCTACTTTTCTGGATGGTTTTCTCAAGAGAAAAAATGCCAAGAAACAGTTTAGCCTTCTTAAGGTATAGCATCAACATGATATACTTACTAAAGAGCCATTAGAGAGACCAGTAGTTTCAATGTACAGTTTCTTATCTCTGTTGTGATATCCTTTTCTTTGCCAATAGTAGCTAATTTGAAGGCAGTTTGTACTGGTCTTTCTAATATCCAGATAGAGTAATAACCTCTACAGCCTCACCTCACACCTTTAACACAGATAGCTATTAACAAATGATGGTAATAACAAGTAGAATTATTATTGTTGCCAAGAATAGGTATCTTTTTTATATGTAGTTTAATTACCCCTTTTTTCTATGATATCTTTTTAGGTTACACATATTATGAAGTAAAATGTTATAAAAATCATAAATATCAGACCAGAAAAAGCTGGAGTAGCATTAAATCAGTCCACAACTATTCTGTCTGAGGAACTGACAGAGCTGGACCTTTGGGATCATCAAATCTGCTGTTTGTTGTGAGCTGCATGATCATATGGATTCCATAGGTCAGGATCCACAGTAAAATTATAGATGTCACCAAGCCCATCCAGATTCCAGAAGTGAAGAAGCCTGTGCAGTCACTTGCATAGGAAAACTGATTGTTTTCAATGTTGAAGCCTTGAATCTGAGAATGAAGAAAAGTAGATAAATAAGTGAAATTAAACATGGAGTGTAGGCCCTAGTTTCAGGATGTATGTGGTAATTACAAAAACCACACCTGTTAATTATGATTCACACTCTGCCCATTAAAAAAAGAGTGAGAACCAAATCGTTTGCATAACAATTTTCCAAGTGCCCTTTTCACCCAGGAAATTAAAGATGCAGAATTAATTTGTTTGGCAAGAGGGAGTTTTCCCACTTCAGAAATTTGTGTTACTTTTAGAAGTAAAGTCCCAATGGGGACACATGATCAGTATAGCTCAATGACCGCTTAAGAACCGGAACACTCAAAGCACTCAAAGGCATGAGAGTTAAGGTCCCCACAGATCACGAGATTTGTTGAAATACCCCGGATTTTTAGCTAATAACTGCTTGACAAGCAGAACTCCTGAAACCTACTTTAAAATCCCTCTAATGAAGATGACCTTTTTGTCTGAGTTTTAGTGAAAGTTCAAGGAGAAAACTGTTGTGAAACCTTTCTTCCCCTCTCCTTAGACATGAGACTCAAAACAGGAGAAAGGGCTTGCTTCATTGAGGTGTTGGATCTGCGTTATCTATTAACATACGAAACCCATATAAACTTTACCAGCAGTTAGAAAAATCTGTGATCTCTCCCCTTTGACTGGATTCTGGAGGTCTGTCACTGGCTGAGCTCCTGCCATATTATTTTCCTCAGAAAAATCAACTAATTTGGGGATCTATTCTTGGCATAGACACCAATTTTGCAAAAAGCGTCAAGAAACTAAGTGCCTTTGAGACCACTATCCTTCTAAAAATTCTGTTAAAACCAGTCAAAGGGTTAGTCAACTATGAAGAAAGGGAAGACAATCCCCCCCTCTAAATCCCTGCACATAATGACATAAGCACTGATTCCTTCAGAAGAAAGGGAATCTAACTGCTGGAAGAAAATGAAGGAAGGAAAGAATTAAACGGATCTGTGTTTTTGAATCTTTCTTAAATAATTTTATAAAGAAAAAATGAAGACTGGGATTCTTATGTATTTACAGATTCTTTGAAATAGATGTGTAAGGAAAGCACATAAGTCCATCAGTAAAGAAATAAGACCTTAAAACTATTTTCTATAAAATATTACAAAATAAAATAAAAAAAAGGATTATTTTATTTAAATCACTTCCCTTGCCAGGCAATAAGCAAGGAAGCAGAAGATCATGGATTTCTACTTTTCTGTGTTCCCATTCTATGATTAGTCTATGCTTTATGATAAACTAAAGAGAAAGCTTTATGGTAATAAAAGGCTTTGTACTTCCTAGGAAAGGTGTTTGGTACAAACATTGAAGAAATTAGTATGTGGGTTGTATACCATGCTACACCAGTAGGCACTCTGGGTTTGAATTTATTCATGGCTCAGGCACCTAAAGTTAACGTGTATGCAATATGTGTGTTAAGACCGATGTCTATACCTTCCAGAATGCTGATTACTAAAACTATTATCGTATGCAGAACTAAGGGCTATTTAGGTACTGTGGAGGTGAAGACAATTTTAGCAATTCAAGCTTTTCTGGGCCTCTTAGAAGAACTTTTCCAAGTCAGATAAAGGTAGGTAACTTGCAAATACTGCCTGCTTTCACTATAGGCAGTCAGACTTCTGATTAAAGCAGGATTAGCAAAAATAAGCTTTTGGGTTAGATAACACTTTGCACAGTTTTAGAGAGTACAGGTGATTACCAAAGCCTTTGCTTGTTAAGCCACTGCTTTGACAACAGATGAGAATGTGAGTAATAGTCCTGAAATGTAGTCTGAAAGACTTATTTACAATAAAAAGAAGAAATCAGGTGATGATTTATGTCACTTATGTTCCAAAAATGCATCGACATCCTGGAAAACAATACACACTTGTTACTACATTTTACAAGAACTCTCTGAAGCACTTAACAGGTATATTTGGTTTAGAAAGGCTTTGCCTCTTCTGATTTAGAGCCAGAAATACTGAATTTTATTATGTCAATCCTATTGGGGTTTTTTTGAAGCAGGATTATGCTTATTGAAGCTTCAAGGTGAAAGCTTTAATTGTACATTCTTAAAATGCTATATCTACTTTTAGGCGGGAGGTGAAGTATATGCAGGGTTCTTTTATTGTTTTTCTGAAGCTTTATCATTTCTGTGGGGGTGTTAGATCCCATGTGGGAGATGAAAATGTGACTCCTAGCAGCATTTCTACCTATAGAAAAGTTAAAAATACTTACACGTGATTTTCTAATTTTTATGAATGTAAATGTATTTTGGATACAGGCCTCTGCACTGTGGAAGTTTTAATTTTAGTGTTTGGACAAGTATCATTTGTCTTGGTTACACTAGTCTGCACTTACTGTTAATTTCGAAAATACTCTTTTGAATGGAGTTTTCTCATCATTTGACCTTTGACAAAACCTTCAAGTAAAATCTGTCGTTTTCATGGCTCTAAAGTACACTGAACATCTAATTTTTGAACTTCAAAATATTTAACCACAAAGAATCCTAATATTCTCGGCTTTAAAGTTTTTGGCAGTTTTTCTGAGGAACAAAGGGGCTTCTAAACCACTATGACACATAGTAAAGAAAATTAGTGCTTTCAGTGGCAGCCTCCTCTTTAACTTCATAGACAATTATGAGATCCTCTCAAAAGGATACAAGGTATCATGGTAGAGCAACCATTTCTCTAACAACAACAACAAAACCAACAAAAGCCCCAACAAAACCAGAGCAGTTTTAGTATTATGTACAGCTATGAGTGGTGGCATCGTAGGCTAGGAGCATCCCACAGAGGTCCTTCAGGTGGCAGTGACCGAGCTAGCTCCAGAACTAAAGTAAAAAGCTTAAAGTAAAAAGTAAAAAGCATCAGTTCAGCCTTGCTTTGGAACAAGCTATGCAGGGCTTCACTGTGTGGGTGCCGTGCCCCTCTAATACAGTGGTACTCTTTGCAGGACCTAATGTTGCAAAATGCAATTATATCAGCTAGATTGGCATTGGATTCTGGTTTCCAATTCATTGCATAACATTGACATGATAATCGTGTTTCTCAGTTTCAGTAACAGGATTTTGTGTTGGCTGCAACCACTGAGCCACATTCCATGTGCTTGTTTTCACCGTGCAACAGAGCTTGGGGGTTTCCAAAAATCATTCTAGAACAAAGATATCGAGATCAAACAGATTTCACTACATGTCAGTGGGAGATACCTGTAAAGGTATGATCTAGTTCAGATAGAAATGAGCCCAGAATGGTCACTTTCTGTTTTCTCACACAACACAAAAGATCAGAACAGGACTTTTCAGGTTGTGTTCCATACTTAGGACTTGATCAGAGAAAAAGGCGTTTCCCAAGAGGAACTGGAAGTTCTGTTGTCTGTACAATGGAAGCAGCTCCTGCTCCAAAACAATAAGGAAGGTGGGATCAAGACCCCAGTGAAAGGGTGGGTACTAGGGGTGGAGCAAAGCCTCTCTCTAAGCTTTGAGAAGGCAGCAATATCAATGTATAAAGAAATTCAAGGAACAGATATGTTATAAGTGGATGCTTTGTATTTTTGTAGCCCATGTAGTTTCATAGCCTAGTGATACCAAAGTCTAACTTCAGAGTTGACTAGGCAAAGTGTAGTTGCATGGACACAGGCATTTTCAGGCCTTTCCATAAAAAATACCACCGGGATGAACCTTTACAACATTGGTGTGTATTGCTCCATTGCTTCTCAACTTGATCCTGGAATTTGTGAAAAATAAATCTCAGCATCAATGCTGTTCTTTTGAGATTTCCATTGTTTAAGCAGAATTTTCAAATCTGGACTCAGATTATTGAGATTTGGTTTGTTATTGAAATAATAAATACAATTATAAGCAGCATTTGTATCCAGCTATCACAGGGTTAGTTCACCTTTGACAAAGAGAGTCCAGTTTGGAATTATTCCTATCATTTCCATGATCTCTTTAATCAAAGAGATCCCGTAGTGTAATAGCGTTTTAAGATATAAATGTTGATGTGCTTTCCCTAAGTCAAGTTAAATGCTCAAAATAATAAATACTCAATCATCTACACCTCACATATGCAGTCTGTACTACTGCACTAAATATGCAGAAAATCTTTGCCTCATCAAAAAAAAAAAAAAAAGCTGTCTGTGTTCCTTCTGGGCCATGCGGGACCTAGTATTGCTCCTGATTGAAGTCCATGGCAAACCTTCCATTAAATCTAATTGCACTGGGCTTTGTTTCTGTCTGTAGGAGTACAGACAGTCTATGTCACTGAAAACAGTAACCACACTAAGCTGTACTTTCCCAGGTAAACAAAGTGCAAAGAAATCAAATGAAAACAAAGTAAGCAGCACAAAGCCACCCTCCTAAGAGGCCCATGTTTCCAATAGCAGCCCAATTCATTAAACAGGCATGGGGACTTAGTCATTCTTTGCCTGATTAAGCGCATTTGGGTTTATTGGTTTTTCTTTTTTGTGGACAACTTCATAGTTTTTTGTTTTTCAAAGCTGTGCTTTCATGTTCTTATTGTTCACCAACTGCTGTCTTTTTTACTCCTTTATTGAATAGCTCACCTAGGGGGAACAGCTTTTCTTTTACATTTTCCCTCAGGCTGAAATGAAAGTGAGGGCATTATGAATATGTGTCATTCAACACCTACAATAGCAAGTAATAGTTCTTGGAATTATCTCTGAAATGTCAATGTGTACTCACTTGCAACCCGGAAATGAAAACATCCCAGTTTTTTGCCTCCTCGGATGGAATCAGCCTTGCAGGATAGACATTGCTTGTTCCCACCAGCTGACAATGAAATGAATACTCTGCAGGAGCAGAGATGACAGAAACATTAAATTTAGCAAACTTTTCTCCATCTTGTACAATCTCAACTGAATCTAAAGTGGACCAATTTCTAGCCGAGGCTCCATAGAACTTGTTGGACATTAAAAACCTAGAAAGACAACAGAGAGGAAAAAAAGGTCAAAATGACAGAAAGAGTAAGTTAATATTCATTTGATAAAGTACTGGTGGCAGATAAAGATTCACTACTGCTAGCTGCAAACATCACAGTTAGTATCTTAGCTTGGCCTCCCATATCATTGGGGTTGTTCATAAGAGACTTTGTGAATATGTTTTTACTACTTCTCAGAGTCTCATCTCACAAGCACAGCTTTCCATAGCCATGGCAGGCAAGGAGCAAATGTGATTTCATTCTTCAAGGGCCTCTGCCACTGCTGTATTTCATCAGTTACCAACAGTCTATAATCAGCAGAGCAGAACCTGAGAGACTGTCAGTAGACCTGCAGTGGGGCTCAATAAATGTTTCATGGGATTTTTTTTTAAATTGCTTATATGATAGGTACAGGCATGATAACCGTTCTGATTTATCACTGCAATTCTTCCTTGCCTCAAATGCCAAAATGGCAATTTGCCTTTGCAAATGTCTGAATTTGCAGTAGAAGATAGAGTTTTCTCTCGCTGGAGAGTGTGGAGGGGTCGTCTGCTCTGGTTTCCCAATTTGTAGCGAGTTAGACGCAAATAAATGTTTTCTCATTTTGAAAAGGTCTGTGTATGTGCCGTATTGCAGCAGTTTCCAGTTCTTTATAATCACGGGATTTATATATACGTTACTACCGCTGCAGCCTGAACATCTCCCAGATGTTTTGAAACACTAGCACTTTTTACCCAGTCACCTTTTGGTATTCAAGTTATCTCATAAGGAAATGATAAACTTTTCTCCTTATTGTATGTTGCTTAATACTTTAACCCTACTTGGTCTATGTATGTATGTATTTTTCTATATAGTTTGCTGAAGATTTTTTTTGCTTATTGATAACCACAAAGAATTTACAAGAGGAATATTTTTAGCAATAAGTAAGACTGAAATGAAATATTCTAATATGTCTGTCCACAATGGGTAACACAGTATGTGGATTTTAAAATTTGGGGTAATACTTAGATGCAATTATGACAGGTTTGAAAAATGAGCAGTTATCTATAAATGTGGCACAATATAGAATATTTTCTGTTCTATTTGGTATATGTCTGTATAGAGAAAATATTCTCTGTTGTAGAATATTGTTTGTTCAAATCAGTTGCTTTCAGCAGCATGTCATTCACACAACACAGCGTCTAAACTCAACACAAACAATGCTTCTTAGGAGCAACACAAATTCTGACAGGTTGCTACAGTAATTGAGCCTTTTCTTTTTTCTTTTCTTTTTTTTTTTTTTTAATAATCTGTGGCTTTTGATTCATATAACTTCATAATCCTCTAGAATTTAAAAATGCTCAGAAGGAATCCTAGAACTCAAAGTGCCGTTCAGATGAGAAAAGGGTGTTTTGTCATATGGCACTCCTTATGTTTTAAGCCTAAACAACTCTTTCCATATGAGATTTAACTGCAAGCATCAGTGAAAAAGAAAAAAAAAACATTTGAATTTCATCTAGTAAACTTTCACAAATATTTACAGAAAATATTCTATTGTTATAGTGATCAAGTTACAAAATTAAAACATGTATTAGCCTAGATATCAATTGCTTTTCCTGCCATACAGCACAATCTGAGCAGAATCTCCATGGTGTCTTGGTAGCAATGCTATAGGCACTAGCTGAAGGCCAGTTATAAACAGAGAAGTTTACTTAAATGTTCATGCCAAGCACAGATGTGGGTGTGCTCTGTACTTTTGCTGAGCAGATAAGAAAAGTGGTAAACGAGGAAATTCTTTGGAGATTTACCGTATGAACAAACAAGTTTTATAAGGCCATGTATGTGAGTACAGTCTAAAGTGACCTCCAAGAGAACACTGTCTCTTCACGTTGTACCAAAGACTAAAGTTTTCTGTTTCTTGAAGATTTATGAGAATTGAGGTTCTAATTAGTGAACTGTGGTTCACTTAATAGTGGAGCATGGTTAACTTAACAATACAGGCTTTTATCCTTAGCATTTTTCCAAACAACAGGTAGTGAATAGCCCACAACAAGCACACACTTAACTGATAACTCATATAATTAATTAAAATTGTTGAACTATAATTAATTAAATGTCAAAAAGACATTCAAACAACAAAAATAAATAGAATTACTTCATTTAATATTTTATTTTAATATTTTTAATTTTATATTTTTAGTTTAATATTTTCTCAGATGAGTAGATAGCAAATAGAATGAGCACAGTATAGCAAAAAAATGGCAAGGGGAGGAGAGAGAACAAAGATTTTACCTGCAGAACTGAAAGTACCTTGGTTTTATAGAAAATGCCGTGTTCATATTAGAGACAATACAGGAAGGAAACTTTCACACAGATATCATGTACTTTTTGTATTGTGGCACAAGCAATTCCTGATCATAGGCCGGACTCCCTTTGTGCTAGATAACCATATGAACTCTAAATGTCATCACCTGTTACTGATCACCATCTCAGGTGGCTATTCTTTACAAGGACAGCTATTTCTGAAGAGGAAGCTCACTGGAATTACTACTGTTTCAAAGGCTCAAAGAGAACAACAACTGTTAGGTAAAAGTTCTTGGGTCTGTCCTGTTCTGTGCATGCTATAAGCAACAACAGTCAAGCACTTACCAATGCAAGTGGCAAAAATAGTAAGGAAGTTTTGTCCCCCCTAATGCTCTACATTTCCATACGCTTTGGCACCTTTTCCCAGAGATGACAGACAGATGCTTGAACAGCTGGATGTCATCAGCAGCTGAGAGAGCTGAGGTTGTTCTTCTATGCTACTGCCCACTGCTCCTGCCCGTCCTGCAGCAGTGGTTCACTTTTCTGAAACCAGCACAACTAGAAACACTGAACTACCACCCCCTACAGCTCACCTCTCGGTGGCAAGCGCAGGAGGATGAACGGGACTGCTGCTTTTGCTGGAGGGAGAAAGAGGGAGATGGCAGCCGTTTGCATAGGATGAAGCAGCTAGTCCAGCTGCTAGAGGTGGGATATGACCAGCCGCTCTGCACGAGGCCATAGACTAGTGGCAGTAAGGGCAGGCTCTGGATCCAACTCATGCTGCTGAGGTTAGAGCCTCTTTTATTGAGGAATACATTCAGCTATTTGAATGTGGTCCTCTCTTGTGTCATTTTCAGTCTTCAAGGGACGCTCTCCTACACCTAAGTAAAAGGCCTTTACAGGGGAAAAAAATGCAGCGATGGCTCTAAACTGTCTCCCTTCTAAACTCTCTTTGCCCTGCTTGTGTCCTGTTTATTGAGGCAGACTGTAATCTTACCAAGGAGTCATCTTGAACGAGACATGTAATCCAAGTGAACCAGAAGGGGAAAACAGAGGTTGTAATGTATCTCTGTGGATTTTAGAAGATCTTGAGACTAGACACACTGAGATAAACAATAAAGTGAATAAAGTGTTCCAGAATCACTAAAAGACCAATAGATTGCTCTGGTTCTGTTGAGCGTATCTTATTATTTGCGTTATATGCCATGCAATGTTCTATTATGGTAGTTAATGGAGGCCTAAAATGACACGATTGTCTCCTAGATCAAGAGATAATCCAACATAAAGCAGCACAAATAACCAGGTGCGTCTTTAGCAGAAAGCTATCTTTATAAAGCCTTCTGAGGTGCTGTGGTCTGATGCCAGCCAGCAGCCAAGAACCCAGGTCGCTGCTTGCTCATTCTCTGTCCCCAACAGGTAGAACAGAAAGTGCAAAAATGGGGAAATTTGTGGAACAAGATAAAAACAGCTTAATGAGTAAAGGGAAGAGGAAAAAATGCAATGCAGAAGCAATCACTCACTACCTCCCACAAGCAGACCAACTCACAGTGAATGCCCAAGCAATGACTACCCTGGAAGCCACCCATCCATCTTCTTCTTCTACTCCATTTTTTATTGCTAAGCACCGGTGTCACACATGAAAAATAATCAATTTAGGCATTTTTGTGTCTAAATGCCCTGAAGGGCTCTTAAAAACCTAGATCACACCTGGCCCAATGAAATAAATCAAATTCTCCTGCAAAACACAGCCAGCCTATGTTACTTTAATTACTTGCTGGGCATGACAGCGGGCAGGACTTCACCTACTCCCTTTTCAAGTCCTCACCTATTGTGGAGCATGAGTTTCTTATCCCAGCTTCAGGGGCTGTTTACACATTTTGATATCTAGTTATAATGTATTCAAGCAGAAGCACAGGTCAAGAGAAACTTTGTGAGTATTTCTGCCTTTACTACAACAGGCTTAAAGGATGTAAAATATATCCCAGAATAAGGGAGAAAACATGAACCATTCACCTTTTGTACTGATAGTCTCCTTTAATTTACAGTCAGACTGTCTGCAGAGTTGCTTCAAATTTCTTCTCTTCAGATGCACCTTAGATTCATAATCACATTAAAGTTTTCTCCCAATAATTAATTAAAATTATAAGATTTTAACAAGCAGATGACTAAGCGTAAATCTGAATAATCCTCATTAAGTCAATATGCATGCACTAACATCACATTTGATCTTCTTATGCCTGCTGCAGCAATCAAAATCTAAAATAAATATTTTAACTACCAAAGTATTTTTTTCTACAGTAGCATCCTAAGGTTTACAATTTGCTGTTGTATAGTTGAACAAAACCTGTTAACTACTTTAAAGAAAACAACCCCTCTTAGATCTATCAATTAACTTGGTAGCTAGTTTTGCAGCACAGTGTCATGCTCCACAGGATTTTCAAGTGCTTTATGACTCACGTTATTTTCTTGGAACTGTAATTTTACTAGAAAGCACGGTATTACACTCAGGATGGTCATATTCAAAACAAACGTAGAAAGCAACCAGATTAATTCAAACAGAAAGAGATTACAGGAGAGCAGCTAATGAGCAAAGGAGAGTACCAGTATGAGCAAAGACACAGAATGAGAATCCAGGGTACTGGTTTGGTGGGTCTGTCTGAATGAGAGTGAAACAGGGGCAGCAGAGAATAGACAAAGAAGCACCAGGGAAGGATGAGACACAGCAATATTTTGTGACTTGGAGTAAAAGTAACGACACAACTTGGGCAGAATCTTGGTTTGAGATCAGTATTTTTGGAATGGGACACAAGGAAAATGTTTCCTTAATTCCCCATTCTGTTCAGAGAAATGCATGCCCCTTTCATACTTTAAAGTATTGAAACCAAGAAATGCCTGACTCACCAAGTCTCAAGTATCCTATACAAAGCTAACTACAGTAGTCAAACAGTAAAAATACTATACTAACAGCAACCTTATCTGTACATTATATTCTTTCACAAAGCTCTAGATGCTTGCCGGGGGGGAGGAGAGACGTTAAATAAGAAAGCATGTTTGGTTTTTTGCTACCTATCGTGATCTCTGATGATGACTGTCTCTGAGCACTCCAATACAACTCCAAATACATGGCTGTGTTCAACACAAGTCCTTCTGGGGGTCCTCTTACCTAAATGTAGAATGTCCTTCTATCTCATTGTAAATAATGGTGTTTACTTATTCGTGCTTATCATCTTGGTGCCATGTACCTCTTTTACTCCCCTACCAAAATTCTGTTTGAGCTCTGATTGTCTTCTTCTTTATTACTTTAAACCGCCTCTCTTTGGTTTCCTTGGATTTCAATTTCCCTTGTTCATGATGTCAAAAGCTTTGTTGATGGCAAAAGCCATTTTTCCTCCTGCTGCCCAAGCAAGCATCCAGTTCATCCCCTGACATACACAAATTTAATTCAGTGCAAGTTCCCGGGCCCAAGTCTTTCCCAAATAAAGTTAAGCAATTAACTGAGGTACCTAAATGAAAAAAGCAGGTCACATTATCCTAGCCAGAGGTTAAGAAAATATTTTTAACTTCTATTCCTGCTGCCAAAGAATGAACTGAGTTTTGCAGACCAGCAGCTGTATGGCAGCCCTCAAACAGTAGCAAATGCTTTCCCCATGCTCAGAATCCACTAGTGACAGCAACAGCATCAAGTTCTCCCTCTGACTTTTCATTCCAAGTCTTCCCATTCCCTAATTTTCTTCCTTTTTCTAACTGCAGGAGAAACAAGGTCCTGTCATCATCCATGGAGGAGAAAAATTATGAGTTTTTGCACCCCCCATTAGCCACAAGTTAGCTCTGACAGACTACACCAGTAATCCACATTAGTACTAAACGCAGCCTTGGACATGCAGGTAGACTTCAGCCCCTAGAACTGTTTACAAATCACAGTTAGATTTCCCCAAGATGAAAACGTGGTCTGATCCTATTAGCAAAATGGGATGTTTCATACACCAGTACTTTACAGTATAGTTATTGGCCTATACCACTTTTTCAAAACTTTACCTGAGCATATTAATATATTCTCTATATAAGGACCATATTATTGTTCTCCTGTTTAGTAACTCCTCAGAACAGAAACCAAACCATAATTTTGAAAACATTTTCACTTAACTCCTCCTCTATTTTTAGTCCAAATTTACGAACAGGCTTTGTACATCACAAAGGTCTATTGAAGAATAAATCATAAGTTACCTTATCTCTAGGCTGCTGATTCCATTCACTGGGTTTGCGTATTTTAATGACAGTCTGAGAACAAGAAACAGATTTTTAATGTTAGAGTAGTCAGCTTTAATTAGATCACTGTGACATTTCAATCTGAGGGAATATTCTAAATCAATAGGCAATTACAAAAGTCATATAGCAAAGGTTCAGTACACAAAAAAATATGACAAAATATTTCTCTAATTTTCTTTACCCAAGAGCAGGTGCTTCAAAGTAAAGGAAAACAGAGATCATGTTTCATTAATGTACTTCCAGCTGAATTACTACCTAGTAACTGGCAATATTCTCCTTCAAGGGAATTTTACAATGAAATTATGATCTCATTAATGCCAGTGGAGATTTCTGTGATTGTAAGACTGGGGACAGGAAAACTTTTTTGGACGAAATATAAACAAACATGGAAGTAAGGAATGTAAGAGGAAAAAAAAAAAGTGAAAATTAGAGGCTGCATCTGAACCATTTCTGTGGTCCTGACTCAATCTTTTTCTGCTAAGAATATCTAATTTAGTATATTTTTTTTGATGTTTTAGAAGGAGAAAATTAAAATAGTATTAACTTTACATTGCACCATTTCTTATTAGCTTTCAGAATCACAGGTATTATGATATGAAATTTCTTGTGCTACTCACGTTGTGTTGGTGCTTGAGCACTCAGAGGAAGAAGTATTCGCATTCCGGGTTACAAATGTTGCATTCGTCAAATCTATAAAAACTGAATTGTTGGCTTTGAGGCTGAAATTAGTAGCATAAAAAAGGATGCATGTATCATTTCCAGTGGTCACATTCAGAGGAGGATATGATAAACTGTCTTCTTCCTCAGTGGCCATTAATTGTCGCCTTAATTCCCACATCACATCAGTTCTTCTTGAAATCTGGAATAACAGCACATTAACAACTCACCTCCTTTGCAAGAGATAACATCAACTGAACACAGACCTTGACCATTCTGTACCATGAGCATCCATCCTTCTTAAATCCTCAGTCAATCTCAATATTTATTATTGTTTGTCCATTTAATTGGCAGTATGGAGGCAAATGAAGTGGTGTGAATGTAGGTTCCCATGGTCAGGTGTCCACATGTGAAAGCAAGCCTCACTGACATTAGGCAAATGAATGTAAAACCATGTTGTTAATGCTGCCTTAAGACAGGAGTACACATTAGTGCGAGCAGGTGGAACAATTTTTATTTTTTTTTTTAGTAGAATATACTGAAAGAAATTAACTTTTTTTTTTGCAATAAAATCACAAGAAAACTTCAGCTTGCCAGTTCAGTGACCACCTCTCCTTAGTCACAATAACAGTTTTTGGACTCTTCTTTTAACAGGCATAGAAAGCAGGCTACTAAACTACAGCAGTGTTATATTTAGACTCTTCTGATGGCTTCTGGAAAAAGAAGACCTATGCTTATTTGGCTGATACGGTGAACTCCTACAAGGGACTTCACTGCATATATACATTTTCTTTTAGGAGGCTTCCAGGAATTCCCTTTAACAGGTAATGCTTTTTTACAAATGTGCCCAGGGCATCCTTGGTAAAACAGTCCCATTTATATCAATGGCAAAAGCTAGCTGACCTTATCAGACAATAACTTAATCCTGTTGTTCACATCTTATTCTTCACTTCTTACTCTGTTCATATCTGGGCTATTCTATCTATTTTTAAGACCCATATCAGTTTTACAACTTTGTATTCTGCACACAGCCTCTGCCCTTGGATAACTTTTGGATACAAGAAATGAGAGGCATCACAGGGGTTACCAGAACTATAATTATGTGGAGCTATTGCCTGGAACCATTTTTAACAGGTTTAAAGGCAAGCAAGGACCATTTTCAAGTCTGGAACAGAGGCTATAATATCGCTTTATAACCTGCCTGTGGAGAGGGGCCCCAGAAGATTTTGTCACCTTAACTGCTGCTCTCTAAACGCTATGGGCCATCTGTTATTTACAACGTGTCTTTGCAGATACCTCGTTCTATGAACAAAGCAGAATGGGCTGAGTTAAAAAACTTAGACTAAGTGCTCAAATGAAGATTACAATCTTCCTCTCGCATACATGCATACTTTATGAATTTCTTTTAAATTCAGAGTAGTGCCTTTTCAAATACATGAGAACATGCATTATTTTAAATGAATACCATTTTCTTTAAAAGAAGAGTGTACAACAAAAGAAAATATTCAACTTTCAATATAAAACTTTTAATCTTCCCTTAGGGTCTCCTGAAATGTAATCATTTTATTTCAAACTGGGAGGAAGAGCTGAAGTTTAAATTATATCCTGTCTAACAATTGACTTCACTATGTGGGCCCTGCGTATCATCTAAAGAGGGCGTTAAAAACCACCTGCTAATAGCTGAAAACAATGCTACATTGGAGACTGTGATTGGGCTAACTTGGGGGATTAGGTTTAAGTATCTTAAAATAAAAAGAAAGCTATTAGAATATAATCATGAGACTGCAGGTTTATTTCTCTTGCTCTGCTGCCAGTACTTTGTCATGAGACTCCCTTTCGTCTCTGAAAAAGCATATGAATGGAAAGAGCATTTGCCTGTGAAGAAAGGTTGTCAGGTACTAAGAAATCCACTAGTTTCCCATAATTAAAGCTTTTTTAAAAGATTTACCCATGCTGAAGATGGGAGGAGTCACAGCTTGCCAAAAACATTTCTAAAAGTTTGTTTCGTTCAGATTTGTGGCTGAAAATACAGGCAGTATTTTTTGTGCACAGGACTGCGCAGCCCAGTGAGTCCTGGCTTGCACAGCCATAGGCAGCAGGACGGCTGCACTGGCCTGTGTATCCATCCCTTCAGCCTGGAGATGCATTTCTCTAAGTTACCTCCGAGTAACACAGAGATTCAAGAAAATTTAGTCTTGAGGCTGGAAGGAGGACCTCTGAAACACCCCACGTAGGACCCACTGGAGACCTGAAGACAGCAGTAGCTCCTTCCAGCTGACCTGCAGTGGGAAGGGGAGAGCGCCCCCCGTCCATCCCCTCTTCTCTGTTTCAGGCACATTTTCTTGTTCTTTTGTTGCTGCACAAATATGTACTTACTGAATTAAAATCATCCTCCCCGTGCCATATATTTCATTCTAAACTATAAATGACAAGGTACTTCCTTGAGAAAAGGATTATATTTACATTGAATTCTTGTAAATCAAATTAGACTATTTAGGAGCAAACCATAGTGGCAGTGTTGTCAATCCTGAAACCATATTTTATTCTGTTGATCAATGCCCCCTTCGCCTTCACCTAATCTGAACCATGAGATGTGTGAGTCACTGCCTTATTCCTCTGGATTTATCAATGACATTTTTGATCTCAGGTACACAGTGAACAATCACAAGACTCGATTAAATAAGATACAGAAAAGAAAGGGTGCCACTTACATTGTCCTAGACCAGAATTGAACACTGTAATTACTAACCGAACCTGTGATAGAAGTAGCCTGGACAAAATTCTTCCCTTTGATCTGTTTTGCAAGCCTCCTAGTTCAGAATCATCTCTCTTGGAAAGGAGAAAGACAGATGATCTGGCAACATTTTGATGCACAAACATACAGATCTTTTTCAAAGCAAACAGACCTTACATCCAAAATTATTCATTTGTTTTGTTGTTGTTTCTGGGCTTTTGTTGTCTGTTCCAAAATAGAATGACTAGAGATGAGAAAAAAGATGTGGGGCCATTTTATATATTTGAAATGACAAACAAATATAAATTGAATGGTAGCAAACATACGAGAAAAATACAAAATACTGGGAAAATAAAATTTTCATTGGCTGAAATGATGAATGGTAATGAACCATAGAAACAGGCTACATTTCACACTAGTTTCAACGTGGGATTTTTAGTTATCAGTTCAATAGATGGTTCTGCCTTCTTTTTCAGTCTTGTACTTCTTGACTTTTTTATTGCTATGTTTAGGCGTGCACATCAAGAATAAGAAAATGGTCCTGTGGTGCTTGTTGCTCCTTTTCGTTTCTAACAGTATGGATCTATGACCACATCCTCTCTGTGGAGTTGTTGCTCTAATTGTAACAGCAAGGGGAAGGTCTTTCTGTAGTTTCAAGGAGGGAGGCCAGGAAGAAGTGTCCACTCCCTTTCTCTTTTTAGGTTGTACCTTAGCCTAGTCCCTGCCTCCATACTGTACTGTGCCCTACAGTGCATTCTCTGTATATACCCTACATAAATCACAAATGGTAATTTTTCCAAATTTAGTCATAACATGATTAAACCAGTTGCTGGAATTGCAAAACTACATAAAAATCTTAACTTCTATTAGTGCAGTGTAAGAACCAGGCATGGCTTAATAGCATTAAACTTCACAAATGCAGAAAAGAGCTTGCATTTTCTCAATTCACTTTATATCTTTTTTCTCAAGATAATCATTTAAAAAATGACACTAGGAGGCTGCCATGTGCTGGGTGCAGGGGGGGCTACTCCCAGCAGAATGGCAGATCACAATGCTTGCTGCGGTTTGGCTGTGGCACATCAGAAGCCACTCAGCATTCACATCCCAGCCAAGCAGCAGCACATTTCAAAGCCTTTTGCTGAAATTACCATTTCAGTTTCCTTCCCATGTAAACAGGTCAGTTTTCCTCCATGTTTTCTAACGGATGTAGCATCATGGCCTTACTATGGCCAGCATCACCACCACCTCTCCTGCTAATACGTCTGTTTTTCTGAAAAATGCTGTACCACAAATCTGTAATGCAGGCAATGGCTGTTTGTATCTCACTGCTAAAGGTCAAAAGTTCGAAAGGCAAGCATTTGAATTTTGTATAACAACAAAGATGTTCTTTGCATTGTAAAGCTCACAAAATCACATGTATAGCAAGCAGAAAGAATGTATTTGATTACACTTATTTCATTCATCTGTCAGTGCAAGACTGTAGCAAAACAGTGCTTTGAGCTGTCAAAATCTAGAACGTTAAGCAGTTATCAATTATCTCTATTTTTGAGAGTCTGAACTGTTTACATTTTTATGATTTCTAATGTTCTGTGGGTTTTGATTTTTTTCTCCCCCTCTAGGCTATCTTAAAATATAAATTCAATCTTGGCCCTAGATTTGGTGAATCTTGCATTTCGTAGTGCTCTCCCTTGCATCTTAAGCGCTCTCCCTCTGTTTCATTGAGGAAACTGGATTCCTCATGGATTCATCCTCTGATAAACCAGGGGGTTGTGCTACCATCCAGAGGAACGTCCACAGGAGAGCTGACAGAGACCTTACGAAGTTCAACAAGGGGAAGTGCAAAGTCCTGCACCTGGGGAGGAACAACTCCAGGCACCAATACACACTGGGAGCCACCCAGTTGGAATGTAGTTTTGAAGGAAAGGACCTGGAGATCCCGGTGAACACTAAACTGAACATGAGCCAGCAATGTGACAAAAGAGGCTAATGATATCCTGGGCTGCATTAGACAAAGTGTTGCCAGCAGGTCAAAGGTGGGTGATCCTTCCTCTCTACTCAGCACTGGTGAAGCCACACCTGGAGTGCTGGGTCCGGTGGTGGTCTCCTCAGTACAAGAGAGACATGGATACACTGCAGAGAGTCCAACGAAGGGCCACAGGGATGAGGAAGGAACATCTCTCTTATGTGGAAAAGCTGAGAGAGCTGAGACTCTTTAGCCTGGAGAAGAGAAGGCTCAAGAGGGGGATCTCATGAATGTCTATAATTATCAGAAGGGAGATTGTAAAGAAGACGGAGCCAGAATCTTTTCAGTGGTGCCCAGTGACAGGACCAGAGGCAACGGACACAAACTGAAACATAGCAGATTCCATCTGAAGATGAGGAAACACTTTTTCTACTGTGAGAGTGACGGAGGACTGACAAAAGTTGCCCAAAGAAGGTGCAGAGTCTCCATCCTTGGATATGTTCAAGATTCAACTGGATTTGGTGCTGGGCAACTGGCTCTAGGTGGCGTTGCTTGAACAGGAAGGTTGGACTAAATGACCTCCAGAGGTCACTTCCAACCTCAATTATTCTGTGATTCTGTGTGATTCTGTCCTAAATCGTCTACAGATCTAGACCTCAGCATGACCTGAGTAGGATGCAGAATAAGGAAGGCTTCTTCATCATAATGGTCAAAGCTTAGATTCCTAGTTTTCAAAAGATATAGAACGCCAATCTTGTTACGTTGTATTTTCCTGCCTACTAAGTGAACTACACATATTTTGCCTACTACTTTTTCCAAATCCCGTTGTTTGAATTAACTTATCAGTACAAAATGTGAACCATGAGATAGTCTGTCCATCACCTACAAAGACATGAAATGAGGCATATGTGCTGGTTTTGTCTGGGATAGAGTTAGTTTTCTTCACAGTAGCTACTATGAGGCTACATTATGGATTTGTGCTGAAAACAGCGCTGATAATACAGAGATGTTTTCATTATTGCTCAGCAGTGCTTACACAGAGTTAAGGCCTTTTCTGCTTCTCACACTGCCCTGCCAGTGTGGGTATGCACAAAAAGTTGGAGGAGATACAGCCAGGACAGTTGACCTCAACTGACCAAAGGGATATTCCATACCATATGGCGTCATGCTCAGTGTATGAAGCTGGGGGAAGAAGAAGGAAGGGAGGGACATGCAGAATTATGGTGTTTGTCCTCCACCCCAGATGGGACTTAAACGCACAATCCCTGGCTTAGGGGACACATGATGGAGCCCTGCTTTCCTGGAGATGGCTGAACACGTGCCTGCTGATGGGAAGCAGTGAATGAATTCCTTGTTTTGCTTTGGTTGTGTGCGCGGCTTTTGCTTTACCTATTAAACTGTCTTTATCTCAATCCATGGGTTTTGTCACTTTCACTCTTCTGATCCTCTCCCCCATCCCACCGGTGGGGGAGTGAGGGAGTGGCTGTGCGGGGCTTAGTTGCTGGCTGGGGTTAAACCACGACAGCACAGTACTGAAAAAAACCCACTGGTTTGGAGCTGCACAAAATTTTGAGTAAGTTCAAATTCAAATGCAAGCTTTGATGCAGCAACTACGGTCTTTTGTGCTCTGTTGCAAAGGATCTTACCTACCTGCAACTAATTTTGAATTTCATTCTTTATCATGAAAACTGTCAGAGGCAAAATTTCTGCTCTGCTGCAAGTGAACCCAGAGGATGTTTAAACTACATTTTCCACCAAGAATGTTTGTAGGGTGACCTAGTTATACTCAGAATCCCTCAGACATTTCCAGTGGAGATGTTTAGCTTATCAGGAATTACCAGAAGCTCATTTGAATACACCTTTCTTGCTCATTTACCTATCTCATTCAGGGTGGCAGGTTATCACTACTTCAAGGTATTTTTTCAAATTTGAAATTTCTGTTCATACTAAATCACCTGGAATTTTATAACTTGCATATAATACAGTAAAACGTACAAATCTAAAGACTGCACAAATCCCAAGTAATTGCACTTGCAGGTGTTATCAGAACCAGAATACAATATCTAAAATTGTTCTTTCCTTCCACATTAATTCTCTTCAGTGCAAACAGCATGAGGTAAAGCTACAATGCAGCTTTCAAGGGAAACAAAGCAGGTAAAAATGTGCATTGTGTAGATTCAGGAAAATTTAGAAACCTCATTTAGAAAAATCAATTTTTGTATGTATGTATAAGCCGCAGTAAGCTCCTTCGATTGTGAGAGTCAAGCTCTTACATTTTTTACTCAGATATGTTTCCTGTCAACTTTAATGAATTTTTTTCTAAGTAGAAACTTTAAACTGAGAAGAATCAGTCTATGCAGAAAAAGAAAGCAGGTATGTAATGCACTTCTCTTCAGTGAAACACAAAATAGAAAATTTGTTCTAAGTTATAAGCAAAAAGAGAAACTCTAAAATAATCTAATTCCAAACCCATACATAATTGAACTATTACAATACTATGGCATAAGTATGGACTTGGATACCCGTGTTGCTCACATACTTATGTGCATTCACACATACACAGACACATAAAGAGTAGTGTGGAAATATACTCAGAAGTGGAGAACTTCTCAGAAATCTCATTCTTTTCCCTGCTGACTTCATGGATCTACAGGTAGATCCTGATGGAGAACGTAGATTTGGGGCACCGAGAGAAGGAGTTTAAAGTGGTCATACTTAAAAGCACACACAAAGAAAAATGTTTTCAAAGCAGGATTAAGTTTGGATTGCTGAAACTGGAATGGACTCCTCACAAAAAACTGAAATTAAACTTCCAGAAAATGTTTTCCTTTTTAAGACTATACTTTCTCCTTTTCACTTCCACTTCAGCAGCTGGTAGGAAACATTAGGCCACTGCTTGCTATCCTAATGAAGTGAATTCTATGCTGTTTCATGTGTTTGTAAAGCAACTGTAAGCCTAACCAAGGCATCAGAATAAGTGTCAGTAGCATGACATTTTGCCCAGAGGAATCCTTCACTTCTTTTTTTCTTATTAATATTCTGACAAAGCAAAGGGGAAAGAATGCATAGAAATGAGGTACATTATATGAATGGCAATCATTTATTAACAATGATTACTATCATTTTAGTGGTTTGTAGGATATATGACCAAGCTTACTGGCTCACATTATCACCGGATGGCTCCCCTGTCCAACCATGCGTACTTCTACCAGTAAGTCAAATGGCTTAGGGACTGTGGCACTCAGCTCCTACCTGGTGTTCTGCATCTTCCAGGGTTTTTCACAGGCTGGGACACGAATGTTAAAGTCAAATTTAAGTCTTATTGTAAGAGATAATGATCCCACTGTAAGAGATAATGTTCTCTTTTATAATTGATAGTGCTATTATGACATGTGGAGAGAACCCAAGTCATGACCAAGCACTTGGAGATCTTCTGTTAGAAGGGACAATAAAACTGCAACATTTATGATACTGCTCAGTTCAGTGGCCTGTATGAACACAATCTGCAGTGTCAGCTCGTATGTTTATGTCTAGATGTGTTCCTTCACAGGCTGCCCTTTGGCAGCACTGGGCTGTATAAGAGAATTCTCGACCGTCATTTCCAGAGAACCTGGGTACTCTGTGCAACTTAATGTGGTGCACAGAGGAGTGAGGGACCATTCAAGTGGCAGAACCCAGGTCAGAGGAAGGTGCTGTGATGCAGTACTTGCAACAGTCATTCTGCTTGAAAGGCCTTAAAATGGGGCAAGGAATTTTTGCATGTATGGGACATACAAGCACATCCATAAATGCCGCAGTAGTCCTAATTTTCTGAAGAAAATGGTGTTATTTCTTGTCATTTTCTTGCTCCAACATTTAATGGATTTTTTTATACCAAACTTTTTAGCTAACTTAAGGAAGAGCAGGAATTGGCTACAAAAAGATTGTAGAAAGTAAAACCGTATGTATAAGCTGGAGTAGCAATGGAAGGAGCTGCAACACTTACTTCTCCATCTTAAGTTTCATTTAGGACAAATAACCCAAATACAATTATTCCAATGAAAACAATCTACCAGACTGTTAAAATGTATTTACATCCTTTTAGCTAATCAGATTTTTCAATCTAATGTGCAACAGAGGAAAAAAAAATAAAATGCAATAAGAGTTACCAGATGTATAATTCAAGGAGTATTCATTGATGCCAGTCTCTCCAGGTTTAACATTAGATTTTGGGCCCTGTTTCAGGCAATTCTGCCATAAAGATAAAAGAAGCAACAGATTTTGCATCATTTTTAGACTGCTAAGGGGAATACCCACTCCAACTGGTTGCTTTCCCCGCTTTCTTATGTCCATATGTGGAACCCAAGTTGTCATGGGAGATGTGGAAAAGAATGAGGAGCCTCTGCTGCAATAAGAAGAAACGGCCATATAGTGAGGGTTGGACTGAGGGTAGATGGCGGTCTGGTGGGTTACCTTATTGAAAAATGCAGACAGGGGCCAAAATGTGTTACTCACAGTACCAGGACAGTTGGCAGTACTGTTTGTCCCAGAGGTAGGCTAGTCACAGGGAAATTAAAAATCTGAAGATCCATAAAAGTCTCCCTCCCTCCACTGAGTATTTTGATCCTGCAGCATTTTGGAGGACTAATCTGCAAAACCAGGGACCCTGCGTCCCTTTTTTATCCTAGCTTGAAGAAAGTGGTGTGGACAGGATGATAACGTTACATATTAGATTTCAAATTTGTATTGATAATTTAAGGAAATTAATTTGTAACTTTAAAAAGCTACATGCCATTCTTACAATTCCTCAGGTCTGTCTGTAATAAATTACAGTCTAAATAACAGTGTTTTTTTCAGATGGTCAGATTCTCTCTGTAAAAATACTGTGTTCACTGTGACAACACCATTCTTTGCTTTCAGCATCTCCATCTGTGTGTGACAACTCTTCTGCAGAAAACAGGAAGCCAGAACTTGCACTGCAGGAACTTGTGGGGGTAGTTTGGCTCTGCCTTCCTAGTTTTGCTGAACTAAAATGCAAAGGCCAATAATTCTAGCAAACTGGATCCCTTTGACAGGAAAATTTAAAAAAGCATTTTTTCACAGAAAATCAATAAAAAGATGCTTACCTTCTACTCTGCTTTCTTGCGCTCAGTCTCCATTTAATTTTTCTGACAATAATGTATGTAAGTTAGAAGGTATATATATATATGTAAAAATGAAACCCACATCAGAAAGTATAGACAAAGCTAATCTTAGAAATAACATCCAAGCTTTTTTGACGATTACCCTGCTTTCTTTTTTCTTCATAAAACTTTTCTCCTCTTCCAAGTTTGTCTCAGAATAGACGTATTTCCACCAAAGCCTAATTCACCCTTCCAGTTAACACATCTCAGTCAATGTCATCAATCTCAATTTCATAATTTCCTTCACCTCCTACCAGTCTCTAGCCCATCAACTAAACCAAAATGAGACCAAAGCATGCAACCTTTGCCAGCAGTTAGGTGTAACTGTCACCCCTCTGTCTGGTAATCATGATGCTTTGATATTAAGCTTCGGAAAACTGAACTTTATAAGGTGAGGGGTATTAGAAAACAAAACCCAACTTCCTTCCATCACTCCTGTGAGATTGCTTTAGCAGCTTGATGCCTATTGCTGTTCCTACAGCATAGCCAAGCTTCAGTGCCCGGTAACGGTAAGCCTGGCTGCGAATTTGGTTCAACCACATTTGCTCTTGCTGGCAGTTCAGATACTGAGAAAAACTGTGGAGTAATAGCAAGAAATATTGTTAGGATCATACAAGAATCATGTATAGGAGAACAGAAAGGAGTTTTCAACAGTGAGGAGGCAAAGTGGGATCCAAAATTCACCTTGCAATAGTTCTGCTCAACATAAGGCAAGAAACTCTCCTTACTCTGCTCCAGGATTTTGCAAATGTTTTGACTGAAAGCCCCAGAGGAAGAGATATCAGCTGTTAGAATACTCCGAGTTTAACTTTCATACACTAGTACACTAAAATGTAGAATGGTACTTTTTATGCTTCATAAAATATCTATCTGTGAAGTCACACAATCATTTGGGCTAAACGAGAAATCCCATCAGAGAAGAACAGCTGCAGTGTTTCAATAAAATTGCAAACACTGAGGTTTTAGTAAAATGAAAAGGACAGAACAAGAACAAAATATGCCATGTAATATCAAATTTGATGTCAGGCACCACTTTGTGTATGGCTTTTAGAGCAATGCTTCCATTAACAAATTAAATAAGAGGCCTGTGGCATTTTGGCAGGAAAAGGATGAGTTGCTTGCCTTTTTTTTTTTTTTTTTTTAACCAGTGACACTAAGGACATATGTCATACAACAATAACAGAGGTTCCCCTGTGAGATTTGGGTGAGCTGATGAGCCTACATGGATTAGCACAGTGCTACAACGCTAGGTTGGATCCCAGAAGAAACAAAGACTTGTCAACCTCATGCTGGGCAAACCTGCCTCTTTTCTTACAGCATCCCTACCCAACAGTGCAGGAGTCCCAGAGCCCTCCCGCTATGGCCTCTGGGTCTGCTGTAGTTTGCCTGGTGCTTACACAGGTGACTGCAGAGGGGTCTGACAGTATTTCCTCAAAAGATATTAGCACCACAAGTTTCTGTAGTCGGTCAATATTCTAATGAGACAACTATCTAAAAAGAAAGATACCATAGATTAGGTGACTGAAATTTGATTCCATTTAAAGTTGTCAGCTACAAGGGATGGAGTAATATGGTTCTCAGAAAGAAATAAGATCTGTATTTCAATACACAAACACTGCCGTAACAGTCTGTCAACATTTTATTAACACCCTGGCCTAGTTCTTAGCTTTGTCTGCTCAAACTCTAATGTGCAAACTTTGTGAATAGAGGCTTGCAGTCAATTCCAGGTTCACAGACTTTTATGGAAAAGCCTGTAGGGTTTAATGAAAGTAACTTTTAGAGAGAACATTTCAATAGAACTATCCATCACTAAAGTAAGGATGTATTTCTCTGTTAAGGTCATAAATATGCTTGAAAATTGCACAAAAAATTATCATCCTCTATCCTAATTTTAGAGGCATATATGCCGTACTTATGAGTTTAATGACTGCATAGGCACAATGGCTATGTATGAATAATGATGGCCCCTCTTTTCTGTTTCAAATGATAGAAAATCATTAGCTGATGGCTTTCAACAGTGTCTAATACTTCAGGGGACGGCAGGCAGGGTAAGAGTTAGAAAGCAGAGAAAAACATAACCCCTATATGCATAAATATAGGAGATCTAGAACTACGCAACAAAATGTCTTCCTACCACAAAACACTGAATTTCTAAAATTGAAACATTCTGTGGCACTACATGAAGTGAAAAAATTCTTTTCTAATGTTAAAAGAAAGATAGAATATAATATGCCAGTTGAAACTAAGATGAAATAATACAGGTTTTTTCTAACTAGTCTTAACTGTGTTGCAGTTTGGATGGACTAAAACGTAGGGGTTTGTTATTCTGCCATCAGATCACATACACTTCCCAGGACCAGGGATCTGCATTTTACTAATTACTGGAAAATTTTGATGTCATGCATTGGTAAAGTGTGTCTTTGTTCTTCTAACAGCTATTCCTTCAGCACAGACAACAGAGGCTGTAATAGAAATCAAACGGTGCAGGATATAAATGCTTTTGCCAGTGCACGGGGCATCCCTGTGGTTGCACCAGCTGGTTCTTTTACCAGCTTTATTCGTTAGATTTCCTACACAGGGAAGAAAGACAAGGAATACTACAGGTAGGTGTTTAGGTAGATTATTTTTTGTTATGGATTTCCTGATTGCCAGCAGAACAATGATTTACATGCAGCAAGCACTTTTTTGATGTGCCAACTATTTTCATTTTCAAAAGTGGTAATTGTATAGCAATCTAACAGGCGAGCATGAGGGGGAAAGTCCGTCAGCTTCCTTTAGTGGAGTTGTGTATAGTCTGTTGGCTGTCTCTTCTGGCTCATGGCCTTTAGTTAAATAAGTTACATATTACCTTTCACACTCCTGTTCCAGAAAAATGCTATGTCAATATCCCAGCCTTCCACTGCCAAGACACGAGACCAACTGAACTGTGCAAGACCAAAGGTCCACCTAGCTCACTGCCAGTGCCACTGATAGTAACTGGCAGCTAAAAATAAGAAAAGGGTAAACACAAACAATACTTGTCCCAGGATACCCTCCTTGATTTCTGTAAACTGGGTTAGAAACCTTCAGAACTGAAGGTTGCATTCAAATGAACGCTGTAATAGGATCTTCCTTCCATCCTTCCTTCCTATCTTTCTTCCATTAATTCACAAAATCACTGAAATCAGTGTACATTTGTCACCCCAAAATAGTTTCTTTTGTTTCTTTAAAGGAATTTGGTGCGCCTGAATTCCTGCGTTATGTTCTATGAGTGGTGATAATCGTGAATACTGGTCAGAGAAAGTGGGCAATTATTTCCTATTTAGCCCGCCCGTGTCATTGGTGGTTTTATTTATTCTTTCCCTCTTGAATTGTCACTTTTCCTAGCTAAAATATTTTAACCTTGTAGCTTTACTGTTTCCCTTTGGAGATGCGGTGGCCAGAATCACACACACTATTCCTCTGGCAGACTTGCACTCACCAAGGGCTCAGTGAACTAATTGGCGCTTGCTGTTTTTCCCCCTTCCTTCCCAAATGATTGGTAACACTCTGCTCGCTATTCATCCCACTGCTGACGTGTCCCAGGAGATCTACCCACACTCACACTGTAATCCCTCTTCTGAGGAACTGCAGCCACTCACCACAGTGTAATGTGCATATTTAAGGTTTTCCTTATGTGTGCTACTTCGGTTCACACTGGATTTCATCTGTCACTTTATCACCCAGTAACGCAGTGCTGTGAGTGGTTTCTCCAGCCTGTCAGTACATCAGCAAACTTTGGCACCTTCGGATTTCTGCCCCCTTTCCATACTAACAACGACTCTGTCAAACAGCACAGGCGTCAACATCAATCCCCACAGAATCCCACTGGTAATTACTCCCCACTGCAAACATCGATTCTTAATTTTTATCCTTTGTTTCCTACCTTTAATTCTTTTTTTTTTTGAACCAAAATAATTTCACTTTTGTACCATTTTTAGTGTAGCAAGAGGATCACTTTTACCACCGTATTTTATACCTCTCAGAGAACACCTAATCCGTATTATATTTTCTTCATATATCCACATATTTACTGCTTTAGTTTCAACCAATTTTGTCAGTACAGAAGGTAGGTTTCCTGGTTGTATTTCTCCAGAGATATGGAGCCTCTTTTCAAATCCCATGTCACACTTGCCACTTCCTGCTCCTCTGGGATTAAGGCTGAACTAATTTAGAATTTATATATATATATATAAAACATAAATTATAATTTAAGTTGTGCATTAGAAATCATGACAATTGATAGTTTGGCAATTTAGTTAAAAATTCGGTGAAATTTATCTGACCTTGGTGATATAATACTATTCATTTTATTGATTTATTTGGAAGTCTCTTCTATTATGACCCCAGTAACAGCAAAAGTTTTTGAGGCTCAATGATTACTGAAAAAGTCTTTGAAATGAGAACTTGTCTATGTTCCACCACAGAGATAATCAACACACAGACTCATTTGGCTTTGTGTTGTCACTTATTTGTCTGAGTTCCTCTTCTTTATTAGATCCAATGCTCTCTGAAAAAATTCCTGTCTAATGTGTTTTTACTAATAGATTTATGTCATTTGCACCTTATTTCTCTGAATATCTTTAAGTCTGCCATTAGAACTTGCACTAAAATTGCAAGAATTTGTATTCCTTTTAATTTTCTGTATTCATACAGGACTTTGAATTTTGAAGCATGCCTTTACTACTTTTAATAGCTTATATTAAGAGATCAATCACCTCTGTCAGTCTGGTGTTTTATTATGAAACAGTTTGGGATGTTTCCATGTCGGGAGGAGGGTGAGGGGAAAGAACCTGTCTTTCAAAAATGTTTTTTGACATAAGGTTGAGATTTTAATATGTTGTGTTTAAACAGTTTGCATTCCATCTACATACATTTCCAGTTAACATAATTAATGGAGCTTAACGGGCAATTCACCACATCACAGATATGTGGGTCACTTCAACCTTTAGGTTAAAGTCATATCGCTCGGATGCTATGTTGGACCTCAGTCTTCAAAGACTCTCTTTCTAAAATAGGACTCTAGAATTCCCAGCATATTAATCTTTGTCTCCTTGAATCCAAACTTCTTTTAAGTTACAAGAGCGTTCTTTACAGATGTATTCTGTCACTCTAATAATTTTTTGACCGTGGCATTTTTCTTCCAGAAGGTTTTTAGCATGCCTACCAACATGCCATATTAATATATTGTTTACAATTACACATTCCATTTATTCTATCCTATTTTAGCCTTATACCGTAATTTTATTCTGAATTATTATGTTTATGACCTCTTCCAATATATGATTGTATTTTTAACAGTGTTCCTTGCAATTTTTATACCTGCATTTTCCCAGTTTCTGGTGTTTCCCTAAGACAGAATTCACCTCCCCTGGGTCCTTCCCCACCATCCCTCCTCCACCCCAGTTTTCCTGGTCCTTAGTTTTAAAATAAATATAACTTTCTAATTTGCTGTGTATGGAACACCTGTATAGGTTTCATCTATGCCTTAAAAGGTTAGTTAGCAATTGAAAATAAAAAAAAAAATTGTTCTGTGCTACCCTCATTTCCCAGTGAAGTCAATAAGTATATATATATATAAAAATGTAAATATAAAATGAAAGCTAAAGTTGCAAAAATGTTTAAAGAGAATCTGAATACCCTAATGCAAAGTCTAGTGTTAAATGCAAACTACTATTTTTCAGTTATTTCCCTGAATTCCCCACTAACACATGGAATGAATCATCCAGAATTACTAACGAGCATTTCTCACACCCTTAGCATTCAATTTCCAAGCTAATTTGGCTAAATGTTTGTTCATTTTTTTTTCTTCTAGAGTGACAACTGGCTTCAACCAGCCTTAAGCAGTTCTTTTGTAATTATTTAAAAAGACTCTACCTCTATTAAGTAAAAAACCAACACCTGAGTTAACTAGGAAATAATTAAGTGCATATTTTTCATCTACAAGTTAAAGTTTACTTTTTATTACAATGAATTCTTTAAGTGGAGAGAGGAGAGGACTAAATGACGAGGAATTCCTGCAGTTTCTTCTCTCAGGTTGGAGGCACTGATGCTTTATTATACTATGTCAAACTATGATTGCTCCTTCAAATGTGAAAAATACAAAAGTGAATAAGACAATTCAAGGATGCATGAGGATAGTAACCCTACAGCCCCAACTCCTGTAAATGGCATTATAAGTATTTTTCTAACATTTGTTCATGAGAAAGCTCCCATTATATACTGTTTGAGTATAGTAAATGGTTAAAAGCATTCCATTAATCAGAAGCTGTGAAGTTAGTGGGGTGGCTGTTGCAAAGTTTAGTCTCCTCAAAGTGGTGAACCAAATAGTCAACAAAAAAGTGAGGAGGTGGATGTAAGTGGAAGATGCAACACTGCAAAATGTAATGCATAATTTTTAAAAATGCATTAGGTAGAAGGCAGAATCAAAGAAAATGCAACCACAAACTTTTCATACTCTTCAGCTGGGGCGCACACCAATAGCACCTGAGGATACCTTCAAGAGAGACGTTTTAAGAGTCAAATGCAACCACTTGCATTGCAGATGCTCATGTTGCCTATGGCTGAATAAACTTCCTATAAGTCATATTGCTTGGCTCGGAGTAGGGTCAAAGACTCAACACACTTAAATGCCAACTATAGCAGACAGCTTGCAGAATGAAGCAGTCAAAATCCCACAGTAGCTGAAGCTCTCTGAAAGTGTGGAGGCAGTAGAGAAGGTTTAAACAGCACTTCACAATGCATGTGTAAAAAGTGGAGTCAGCAAAATGAATATCTGCTGGGAAGTAGCCATAAATCTCCTTTTTGGAATATGTGATTCCTCAGCATTCGATTTAACTGGGAAGAGATAACAACTATAAAACTGTCTTGCAGAAGTTTCATAAGCAAACTGGTGAAAATGTGACATGGACACCACAAGGATTTGAAGGATGGGAAACATGATGAGATGTGTGATTTAAAGCATATCTATCTTTCAATCATTGCAGCCTTTTAACCTCTCCAATTACAACACCATGGGGAAAATTATGCATTACAATCACAAGTCAAAAAACTAAGTAGCAGCAAGTACAAGCAGAGGGATGACTTTGATCATAGTCCCAAGAACACAAAAATTCATATATTCATGAGAACTCCCGATGCAAGAGTGGAACAAGGACTGCAGAGAGGTTTGGTTCTCCTGAAGAAAAATAAGCTATCAATCAAATGAGTTTCAAAGGGAAGAAAGGGCAGAAGACTCCTCAATTCTTGCAATGTTTTTGGTTTTTAATGGAAAAGAAGATGAGAAAAGTGGAGTGAGAGTCGTTTGAGTAAATGTGTATGTCGAGAACTGACCTAAGCATGAGAACTGCCTTTATGGTTGTCGGAGACAAAGGAGATTGTCAAGGATGAGTTTCACCTCATCCTGCAGCAGTCACCTACAAAACAGGTTAGAAGGATCATACCCTAAAAAGTCTTTGATTGTAAAAGGAATCATGGCAGATGACTTCAGATGTATATATTTGCACTTCCCTTGCTCAGAATTAGATGATACAAATCACTCTTTCAGTGTCCACCCAACCCAACCAGACCTTGATGGCAAAACAATTTAGAGCAAGAGTGGCTAGACGTGGCAGTTGCCTCGGAGGAAGGCAGCTCCTTTGTGGCATGATGTGACATTCTCTACAGGAATCATCAACTAGTTTGTGAAACCACTTCATATACATCACCAAACAGCTTCTGTTTCAGGGTCTTAATTTTGTCTTCCAGCTTCAAATGCTGAAACTGGAACACAAGAACTAGCCTGAATAAATCTCCATCGTGCATTGGGGTAATTAGCTGATAACTAGGGTAGCCCATTGGGAACTGTGGCTGCACTGACTAAACTAAACAGCTCTTTCTAACCAAATCAGAAAAGAGACTTAGTCATGGGGGAGTTTTGCTTCCTGTCTCGTTAATTCACTTTCTGTGCAGCCAATACCAGTCTGGAATCTTTTCCAATATATGCATTTCTCACATTTCTTTTTCTCTGCTTGAGGGAACAGAAGAATGAACAAATGTAATAAGACGATGCTACGAAGCCACTAACTGCCCAACACCAAGGAGGTAGAGCTACTGGGAGACAAGCATCTCATAGCCCCAGTTTTTGAGGGCTTCATTTCATAAAATTAATTTACCTGATCAGAAGGAGCTGTCCTAGCTTTTTCTAGCTCTTTACAGAAGCTGATAAACTTTATTGCACTGAAATAACTTGAAGTTATAGGGGGGGAATACACTTCAAATGGCTTTATATGGCATTGAATTTACAGAATTAAGAAAAGTTTAAATTGCTTATTTTTTAAAAATGCAGAACAGCTTAAAATACATTGCTTTAATTATTTAAAAGTGCTCTAGTTGCTCAAACTAAGACACTTTAATTTAGAAAGCCCGTTGAAATGTGAATAGATTTAAAATTCAACAAACTTTAAAAATTGCTCAAAAAAATTCCTTCTCTTGACACCAATTCTTTCATTAATTAAAAATATTTTTCATTCTATTTGTTCTAAATGCAATTTTCAGCTAAGAATGCCCAAGTCCCTTTAATTTCAAAGAGTAAAGAGCTACAATAACTAAATACTTTGCATTTTTGTTTTGGATCTTTGTTAAAAAAATTTACAAAAGAGGCAGATCAAAAGTCCTGGACTCATGTCCTCCCCTTTACCACAAAAACATACAGCACAGAGAACATCAATGTGAGCTTCCTTCCTCATGCTGCTTTGTCTTTGTATTCTGAGTCTGGTCTTCAAAACTCAGTTCTTGTTTTTCTCAGTAGAACTAGCCTTTTTTCTAGAGTCTGAAGGTACTATTCTGATCATCTTGTTGGATAGTTCAATATCCTATCTTCCTGCAAAATCCCAGATTATTTCTGATCGATCACAGAAAACCTTTTGGGGGCTTATTCACTTTTGGTTTAAAGAACATTTATGAAGCACAGTAAAATTGCCTCTTACTCTTCTTTTGGATAAACTAAAGGGACTTCACTCCATGCCCATTTAAAACAGGTTTTCCAAGTTTTGTTCTTGTGATAAGAACAGTTATGAATTTTTCATAGTGTTCCCTCTTGAAAACCCTCCAGCTTCTGAAGATCCTGTCAGCAGTGCTCACACTAGATCTAGACAATCCCACTAATGGCTTTCCTGTTGCCTAAATAGAGGAAATTATATCTTCTGTATTCTCAAATGACATTATCTTGAGTTTGAATTAAAATTCAGATTAAACTAAGCACCGTATTAGGAGTTCAGACACGTTACCACTGGAACAGATAGGTATGTTTCTTTCAAAGTTGCTGATTTTTAGGATACAGCCCATCCCTCGTATGCCTCTCTTAGTAATAGTGAGTGAGTGAGTAGTAGTAGTGAGAACTGTGTTCTGTTTTCCTCAAAGCATGACTGTCTTTCATTTAATCACATTAAAATTAAAATTTGAATATTTCTTGATTACAACCTGTATGTTATACAAAACAGATAACTGTATAAATAACTATTCTGCATTGCTACTTACTGCTGGTACAATATGAAGCGATCTATAAATGATGTTCTGACTGCCAGCAAGGGTAAAAACTTTACCTTCCTGTTGTGAATACTAAGTATTGACTAAAAGTATAAAACCAGTAAATTTAAAAATGGATACATTAGTAGCCTTTAGCTAATTATCAACATTCTATCTTTACTGACCAGCCACACTAGGAAGCTCAGTAAGGTTCCACATCGAACTTACTATAAAGCCATTAGAGTTAAATGGAAAAAAATTCTAAACTTATAGTTCTTAAAAATAATAATAAGTTCTAAAGACAGTGGCAGATTTATGGTCTCCGAGAACAATAAAACTTCAATAGTTATGTGATATAGCTATTATACATGAAAATTCATGCAATCAGTTCTGGTCAAAACCTCATATAATACAGATTGCCTGCTTGTGTAATCTTGAAAATCATCTACAGCATTCCTCTGTAAACATTAAGTTGTTAGATGCCAAAAATCTGACAGTTCTAGGCACTGAAGATTACTCACCCTTGAAGGTCTCACTGCAGTATAAATTACTGAAAAATGAATCCCTCGTTCCTGCAGATCCATGGTCAGTCTTCCAATTATTTTGTCTATAAATATAAACATGTATAATTTAACAAACTCTCTAAGCTGAGAAAGCTAAAATCCTACAGTAGTTGGAGAAGTAATGAGCTAGATGTTTAAGATTATTTAGTTTACTTAAGCAATTTAGGTGCTCATACAATTTATACGTCAATAGGTACAAATGGGATAAGACATGTTCAGTGTCTTGAAAAATGCACAATTTCAATGAGATTATACAAACCAACAGCTCAGAGAAAGGAGTGATTTTGAAACTGAAAAGTAAATACAGTAGAAACCTGAAAGGTTGAACTTTGGGTAATTCAAAGCAAGAGCAGAAAAAGTCACCTAAGAGATGAAAGCAGGATGCATATACTGTTAGTCAAGTGACCAGCTAATAAATAAATATTAAAGGTGAAGTAGTATTATTGTATGAATTACAAAGTATACAGAACGAATCACTGAGAAACAGTACTCAAAATGTAGTGCTTATTTTGGGGCATGATATGCATCATATTGGCAGTAATATTCCATTTTTGTTCCATGGATTTAAAGCCTTATTCTGCACCCTCAACAGAATACAGAAAATTTTGCTGTTGACTGCAGTGGAGGTCAAAGGAGAAATATGGTGGAATGTTTCTGAAGAAGGAAGGAAAAAACAAGTAAAGAAGAGACGACCTTTCAAAGAGGTCCAAAGATGCCTCTACAGAAGATCCTGCTTTAGTTCTGAAACCACAGGCAGCTGTGACAAATACTTCTACTGATAAATATTTTCAAGCTGTATGCAGAAATATTAAGATCTGCTTATGATAAGAAGCAAAATAGTTATGAATCAAGAACCATTATTAGTCTTGTTATTAGGACTGATAGAGAAATAAGCAAGCAGACTCACATTTACTGTTTCAGTACCTTCCTACTTCTCATCCCTGTACCACTCTGGTGAATGGATATTTAATAGCTTGGGCATACAGGTTTCTCAGATTTCGAGGTTATGCTTTACAGAAATTGTATTTCATTTTCATGTACTGGAAATGGAGCTTATATTCTTATCATCCTTTTTACCTCTTCTATTTACAGTAATTATGGTGTCCTAGCTGAGTAAAATATTTAGTTTTTGTGAAAATGCAAGCATTGCTTTTTCTGCAGGGTTTTAACCAAACTGATTTCCTCATATTAGTCAAGAATCACAGCTATGTAGATTTTCCTTCTAAAAAATTATTTGTAAAAAAATCTACTATAAGAAACAGACTTCCTCAGAAACACAACTGCTTATATACCACTAGTGGAATTATATTAGGTGTGGAGGTCCAAGGCATCACATAATGTAGATTTTGTATTTTATATGCACAGAGTGCAACTCACTGGAAACACCCAGCAGCCTCAGCTAAAATTTGTGGAAGAAAAAATAATACATAGGAAAATGCATAGATTGCCTTTGTTTTTTTTTTATTTCATTAAAGCAACCAATTGCTTTCTGAAATAACACATTATTTGCATTTCACTTCAGTAAGGAGCTACATGTAACTATAGTTACCAGCAACATCTGTAACTCCTGCCTTTGGGAAGATTTGAGAGGCAATTCCTTCATTCAGAGAGGCTGCTGTGAACACCATTATGAGAACAGATACAGATCTTTGTTTGTCTGTGATCAGAACTCTACCTGGCTTATGAAGTATTTGCAAATTCTCCAAGTACAAGGGCCCAGATTGTCCACCATATTTTATAGCACCCAAATTACATGCCGACATGGGAATATTAGTCATTCCAGGCTTGCTCTTTAGTGGAACGAGAGGCATCTCCAGATGGTGATATTGATGTTAGAGTGATTTTAGAGTGGCTATACTGAAGTTTTGGGGTTTGTTTGGTTTTTGTCTGTTTGTTTTTGTTTTTCTTTTTATTGCACATAGCATGGATGAAGGAAACACTACATAGATCTATGAATGTAAAACAGTTTGTCGAGAACAACACCTTCCAATTAGCATCTGTGTCCTGGTGGACGGATTAAACCTTTCTAACTCATTGAAAATACATCCCTTGAATTGCAACAGGGAGTGTAGGATTAGTGCTATTATTAATTTCTAATCTACCTTAGTTTCTTTGTGTGATGTTACACACGGATGGAAGAAATGAACTGAGCAGAAATGTTCTGGAAGGGGAAAAGCGAAAAGAAAGCAAGAGTATAAACTATGAACAAGAGAGAAATAACAGAAAAAAAGCAAATTGAGAGGGGGGGAATGGGAGAGAAGAGAAAGAGTGGAAAGAGGAACGCACTGAGAATTGGAGTGGAAAAAGGAATACATGTATGGCATGGTTTAAACCTAACTGGCAACCAGGACCACGCAGCCATTCAGTCACTCCACTCCCCTTACCTCTCTCTTCCCAGTGGGATAGGGCAGGAGAATCAGAAAGAAAAGGAAACCTCATGGGTTGAGATGAAGACAATTTAATAGAACAGTAATGGAAGAGAAGGTAATAGTAACAGTAATTATAAAAGAATATACAAAATGAGTGAGGTAATACAACTGCTCACCACCCAATGATCGATTGCCCATCCCAAGCAGCAATCTCAGATTCCTGTCCGCCAGCCATTCCCCATTTATATACTAAGCATGACACCTATGCTATGGAATATTCCTTTGGTCAGCCTGTCCTGTCTATGCTACCTCTCAGCTTCTATGGGAAGCTGAAAAAGTTCTTGACTTAATATAAGCATTACTTAGCAACAACTAAAATAATATGTGTTATCAACATTATTCTCATAATAAATCCAAAGACACAACAGCTACTAGGAAGAAAATTAACTCTATCCGAGCTGAAACCAGGACAATGCAATAGCAATTAAAGAGCCTCATCTCATGCAGATGGAGTCAGAGGAATCTTTGCCTTTGATTTTGAGATATGCTGGATCCAGCATGTGAGACTGACATGACAAACTGTAGCCTTCTCCTGAGCAGAGAAATATTTAGGAAAACTGGTGAAAACCAAGTAATAATGTCAAACTTTACCTCATGCAAAAGAAAGAAAGAAAAAAATACTGAAAAGAAGCCTAAAGAAAACAGTAAGTATGAATCCCTTGAAACCTGAGCAGATTTGGATTCCGAATTCCATTTTGGATTTCGTAATGAGCCTCTTATTAACATGCTAAAAACTTATGCTTACTCCAGCTTCTAGATATTTCAGAACAGCACATTCCCCTTGGGCAGAATCTGAGCCCATTTGTTCTGTCTTACAGAGCTTCCTGTCTGCAGTGAGTAAAACAGCAGGAGAGATTTCTCTGACATTTTATTGCATCAGATTTTAAAACCTTCTACAGCAGAAATGAAAGAAGTTGTGACAAACAGAAGAGGCTTTGTGAACTTCTAGGCAGCCTACTACAGGTCTGCAGTGCTTTTCTATGGGTTTACTGTTGATACTGCAAAAAAAAATTTACAAGCAACGTTTAGGGTTAACAATTCTCTTGTCACGTGGCAAGTATGTGACAAATAGTATTTTTTGTTGCTTACCCAGGTAGGATCTAGCAGCAGTCTCTCTGTAACAAACACCAAGAACTCATGACCCTTGCAACCTTGAATTTGAAGGGTCTCCTGACAGCAATATTTGGCAAACGGTTGTGGCTGCACTGCAAACAGTACCTAGACCTGCTGGAGCCCAGATTGCATGACTTGGAAGACTGTTTGGGACACTTATCTGCTACTTTTGAAATTACTTTCTTCCGATTCTCTCCCATCTGCTGCACAGACCTTCAGTGGGATAATTTTAAGGAACTGTGGCTCAGTAATTTTCATTTGAATTAAAACTTCCTCCTGATGTTATTTCCAGTTTTTATGTATTGAGTGGCTGCTTCGGCAAATAAACTAGAAGGTGACGATTCAGCCCACACTCCTACTTGTCTAGAGGGCAGCCGAGATGCAGAATGCTGAGTGCAGATTTTGCACTTGGCCATACGAAATGGCACCTCTTCCCTGATCCACTCACCTTTTTCCTAATAACAGCTAGTTGACACTAACTGGAAAGTTGGTACAGCCTGTTTCTCCATCGTCCAGAGGTCTCCTGTTAACTTTGCTGTACCAAAACAAAGTGGCCTGACACAGGGTTTGGGAAGCTTATTCTTGAGTTTGTGCAGCTGGTTAAAGAAATGCACCATAAAGAAAAAAGCTAATGTTTAGCCAAGACCAACATTAAACCAAGGCTTGTTCTATCTAATATGCTCTGGGGACAAGAAAAGAGAACTAAACAACTCCTCTGCAGTTCAGAGATGGAAATTCAGCTGCTTATTTGAGTATAAAAATCACACTCACTTTCAGGTAGTGCAAAAACAAAGAGAAAGGACACACCTCTGATGTATTTTCCCCTGATTTTCAAATCTGCTTCTGATTTTAAAACCCTAGCTCTGGGCAGAAACAGTCATAGGCATTAAGGACACTGCATAATTATCAGCCCTCTACACAACACTGCATGTCCCTGAAACTACTACTACAGTGATTTGCAGACTTTATAACGTGATCTTTAATTCAGAGTAATAAGCAAAAGCCCGGCAACAAAACAGATGCCTTTCAGTGCCTCTTTGGTGTAGGCACCTCTTTTTCAGCCAGAAGCTAGTCAAGAAAACTTTTGTTATAGTATTATATGGAGAGATTCAACTTTAATAAGTAGTCTTTAATACCTGTAAAACCAATAAAAGACTCTAAAATCAAAGGCTGTGAAGGACATCAGTATTGTTTTACAAAGATTAGAAAAACATCTCCTGTTCATTCAGACACCCTCTGTTGAGACCAAGACCTTCGAACTGCTGGATGAGCCTGACACTTCCAGCTGCTGGTGTGCAAGGTGGGATCCAAGGAGGCCACCTGAGCTGCACGGAGATGCAGGGTTCTTCCTCCGAACTGGGAGGATCTCGGAGCATGAGCAAAGGCCCATGCCTGAAGCAGAGGTGAATTATCATTACATTTCATGTCACGGAGCTGTGTCCATTTCAGTAGATTTTGAATTAGACACTCAGTACTTCAACACTGTAATAATTGACTGCTTATAGATGGGGGAAAAGAAAACCTTTAAATAGTAGTGTTACAGCAAAACTCAGGAACTAGAGAATACAATCTGCTCATGTGAAAACACAGACTTAAATGATGAAATGTTAGTTGTGTCTTGGTCATATTGCTTACCATTTTCAGCAATAGCTTCCAGGGGGGAAATCCCATTTAAACCACTACAAAAAGAGTAGGAGAAAAATAATTAAAAATCTTTTCTAGGCAAGAACAACATGAACCAGAAATGTACAAATATACTACCTAGTAAAAGGATTGCTGTCAGCATCAGTCCCTCCATCATTCTCTCATCTCCTCCTTATGACTTTTTTCTTCTCCAAAGCCATTAATAATACAAGGACTACATCTTCAGCTGATTGTTCAAACCCCTCAAACTTCCTTAGCTGCAGAGAAGTCAGAAAACTGATCTTATTTTGACAATCTCTGCATGGCTTGCTTTTCATTTGGAGTTGGCCCCTTGTCTAACATTTGTACATGAGCTCCTTAAAATGGGTATCGTCTTTTTTTGTGTAGTGACACGGCAGCTATAATTGTACTTCCTTAGAACCCGTTGATACACACACCATATACTGACATGTACAAATGCCCAAGTAACAGGCTAGGAAGAAGAAAGAGCAGGAGAAGATGAGCAGAGGGACTCAATACACCCGTGCCCTGTATTTTCTAAATATACATTCACCTGAAGGAACAATCTCTTTCTACATCTTAGATCACAGTTGTCATAGGCCTGGAAACATGAAGAATTAGAGCCCTCCTCTTCCTTCTAGAATGATGAAAACCAGTCTCTTTAATCATACTAACTTCAGGTTTGTCTGTGTGTTTATTTGCTTGCTTATTTATCCTGCCAGTTTTTTTGACCCCTAGAATGCCTTCTAGCAATTAATTCTGCAGGTTAATCATGTGTTGCATAAAATAATTCAGCCTGTCTGCTAAAAGTGTGTTGCCATTTAGTTTTAATAGTTGTCCCTTTGTTGTCATATAATGAGGCAGACAAAACAGGAATGCCTGACTGACTTTCTCAACATAATTCCTCTATTACACCTGGTAAGCTCATTAGGGGACTTTAAAATAAACACCCAATTCATCCTTGCAAGAAAAATAACTTTGCTAACTCTGTAAGCTTCCACTTTGGTTTTTAAATTTCCTGAATACAGGTGACATTTTCAAAAGCTTTAAAAATCATGCAAACATGCAGGTCAGTTTTGTTTGTGACAAGCTCCTACCTGACAAGTGATTGTAGATGAATCACCAGTAAGTTTGGTTTAGATGAATTCACTTCCAGCTGAGAGACATCAAGATTAGTTATGTTTGTTAACTTCCAGTCTCCTGACTCCTGAAGAAAGCTCAGAAGATGCCTCGTAGCTTTGCAGTCAACAGCTGGCAAAACTAAAGATGAAGGAGAAGACTGAAGAATTTCCTGTAATAAATTTATGAACAGTTTATTTACTTGCTTAATAATTAAACACAAACCTTTTTTTTTATGTATCCTTAATTTAGTATTCAAGGTGAGGAACAGTCATGGTAAACACTACGTGAGTTCTCACCAGCCTGATGCTGGCTGCTCCCAGAAAGCGGGAGGGAAGGGATGCTTGTGTTGCTCTTATTCCTGCACCTTCTTGGGGCAAGCTTAAGGCACTCAGGAACATCAGATTCTTACTGTCCTTTCCACAGGTGTGGTAGAAGAGGAGAGACAGATAATGTAGAAGTTCTCACGCTAAGAATGTAGTGTTAGACCTCAAGTTCCAGCAGCTCTATTCAGTACAGAGTCACACTTTGCATAATAAATACCCTTCCTTTGAGTACATCCTGGTGGTACAGCACGTAGTGCAGACAAGTGTCTAATTTGTAACTACTAATTAAAAAAAATACATATTTCAGGATCTACAGAGCCTTCAGACACACACAAACAAACTTCATATCATGTACTTTCTGCATTCCTACTCAAGATACAAATTCTAAAACTCAGGCTGAACTGGTTCAGATAATCAAGCATCAGGTTATCTATCACTTTATTTGTAATTCTCATAGCTGAATTTCTGATGAAAATACTTAAGTGAAATTCTTGCTCTATGAATTTAAAACCTGCATAGTCGAAAAACTTCCTTTCCAAAGGCTTTTCTTGATAATAAAATTAACTTGAAATATTCAGTGAAAAAAATGCAAGATGGAGACTTGAGAATGATCAAAATCAATGTACCCCAAATTTAGCATGGTTATTTGAAGATATTTTTTCATTGAGTCCTAGTTTGCAAATTGTTAACTTTGCTTTCCCATTTTCTACATTTAAATCTAGATTGAGTCTGTCACTTGATCCAACATTCAGATATTCAAGTTGTAATAGACGCTCTCTCCCCCTCTAACTGATGCAAGTGTTGTAGTGTTGCTAACACTTTTCTCCTCCTACTCTTTTTCCTTTTTGTCTGTTCTCTGACTGCCTACCACTTTTCTGACCTGCTCTGGTTCTTTCTAATTGCTCACATGTTTTCCTTCCTAGGGAAAGGCTAGTTATTTTCACATTTCTATAGATGCTCAGAAGGGAGTATTATGCAGTATTGTCTGATTTGCCAGACTGATAGAAAAATAACTGCAGAAAGTAAAACAGAGTAGAAAGCACTGATCTGGTTCATGGGTCTTTGGGTAGTGTTTTTAGCACTGCCTGGAAGGAAAGTATGATACATTTCATAGAATCATAGAATCACAGAATGGTTTGGGTTGGAAGGGACCTTAAAGATTATCAAGTTCCAACCCCCCCTGCCATGGGCAGGGACACCTCCCACCAGACTAGGTTGCTCAAAGCCCCATCCAGCCTGGCCTTGAATGCCTCCAGGAACAGGGCATTCACAACTTCCCTGGGCAGCCTGTCCCAGTGTCTCACCACCCTCATAGTGGTATATATCTGATCTAAATCTACTCTGTTTCAGTTTAAAACCTTTATTGCTTGTACAATCACTACATGCCCTTGTAAAAAGTCCCTCTCTAGCTTTATTGCAGGCCCCCCTTAGGTACTGGAAAGCTGTTTTTTTCATTTTGGTTTGTTTGCATGTAGGAATTTAGAGCTAAAATTCTGAGCAGTAGTCAATTATTTTATTTTCAATATTTTAGTTCCTTGCCCCCTAGCAGCAGCCAGAATGGCAACAGCCACTTCTTCTAAGGATATATATTAAGCAGATTACTCATTTATAGTAGAATAAGATATAAAATGCATCATTACTGAGTAATATCTGAATTGTGCCTCTGCTCCTAACCAATTCTGCACTGCCATCTGCCTCAGCTTCCAGCCACTGGTATTCAACTGTTTTCCATCTGAAGGGCAGACACAGCTGGATATCTACTCATTAGCCTCAAACAACCTTCTGATCCCATGCCTCTTGTTTGTTCTTCTTGACATTTGGCCACTGCACACTTGTATTTGCAATACTCATATGTTGCTTTATGCATTATAGGATTTTGACTACCATGCCTGTTCAAAATACGAGAAGTCCAAAAGTGGGTGTAGAATGAAGAGGACTACTGAGAAACACCTGATTTTGCATTCTGCTAAAGGACTAAACAAAGAGGTACAACTGCACAGTAGCTACAAAAGGGAAAGAGAAAAAAGAAAAGGAAAATGAAAAGGAAGAAAAAGGAATAGGAGAAGAAGGAGAAGGAAAAGGAGAAGGAGAAGGAGAAGGAGAAGGAGAAGGAGAAGGAGAAGGAGAAGGAGAAGGAGAAGGAAAAGGAAAAGGAAAAGGAAAAGGAAAAGGAAAAGGAAAAGGAAAAGGAAAAGGAAAAGGAAAAGGAAAAGGAAAA
>KZ505738.1:67433-107381 GCA_002844005.1 Limosa lapponica baueri
AAGGAAAAGGAAAAGGAAAAGGAAAAGGAAAAGGAAAAGAAGGAAAAGGAAAAGGAAAAGGAAAAGAAGGAAAAGGGAAGAAAACCTCCTATGGAGCTGTTAGACTGATAGCAGAGCTTCCTACATTCAATGCCAGAAACTATAACCTGTCTACGGGTGGCTTACTCTGATTATGAGTACATTTACCTTCCTTAGTGTCCCCTGAAGCATCTCTACTGAGTGAAATATTTCAAGAAACTTCACTCTTGGGTTACATATATCACTGATCAGGGTTTTTTGAAGGTAGGTGCAGGATGATTGACCACATTTCTAGCCATTCTGAAGCCATGTAGCTGCACTGTGATAAAGCTGTGCTTGGACTTACTTGCCCAGTTCTGGTTTCAGTGTTACATTAACTGGATTGATATCACACCTAAGCAATTTGAAGCTGGAATGGAGTAAATTTAGGTTTATCATTAAAACTATTGTTAAAATCTTTGTTAAAGACTCATGCATCCATCTATAAGAGATCATGTACGCATACTCATTGTTCCAAACTAGTTTATGTTTGGCATCAAAGCTGATAGACTGTACTATAATAAAAATATTACTTGGGGAAGAAAGCTCTGTGTTGGCTCTGAAGATATCTGAGAACCAACACCCAAAGTAGGCAGGCTCTGCCAAGTAAAAGAGATCTTTTAGATCTTTATCTTTTACCTGTGAATATGTCATTTAAAATATTATTGTATTTATTTTCTACAGCATTGGCCAATGGATTATCTATAAAAAAGAAAAATATACTCAAACAGATTTGGAAGCACATCTGTTTCTACACACAGTGAGAACTGCAAAAAATTATAATTGTTGTATTTTAACTCTCCAATTACTGTTAATCTTACAGAATTTTTCACTGTACCTGTGTTACCCAAATGTATGCATAATGCTGTATATTCTGATATTAATGAAAACTGACGTACTTTATCTGATAAAATATGTTGCAGCTACATTGTTGAAAGCATTGTTGAACAAACCTCCATACCACTGTACTGTACGGTGTCAAATATGACACCAAATTCTCTTTCAAGGGTTATAGACAGATCCAAGGAACCATAGAGAAGAAAACCTGAAGTCCAAGAAGGTGAGGAACTATTCCAAAGAATAAAATATAGACTAAAACAACAAGGAAAGGATATACTGGGAAAAAGCAGACATGGCTTTTGCAAAAAGAAGTTGTACCTCACAATTCTGCTGAAAATCACTGAAGGAGTCAATAGGCATGTACACCAGGGAGCTCTAGCTGACACTGTTCTTGGATCCACAAAAGGCACTTGGGAGAGTCTTGAAGCAAAGACTCCTAAAGAAATGAAGCAGCTTCAGCGTGAGAGAGGCAGGCTTCACATGGAGGTAAGTAAAGGATAGGAAAAGAGTAGGTAAAGAGATAGCAAGCAAGGGGTAGAAAAGAGTATCTGTTCCTACACTAGGGTCTGTTCTGTTCCATGTCTTCATAAATTAGCTGGTAAAAAGGCATAAGTACTCAGCCAATGAAATGTGCTGATTACACTGAATTGTTCAAGTAGTAAAGGCAAGGGCTGACAAATTGCAGAAGCAACTTCTTGTACAACCTCTTGGGCAACAAAATAACTAATGAGATTCAATGTAAATGGATTTTAGCAGAGCACAGGGTAAGAAAAAAACCCAACACATTTTAGGTACACAATACTAGATAACAGACTCAGAACTGAGTGTTACCCTTCAGTAATGGAAACCTTAAGAGGCACAACAGCTCTTTGAAAATGTCATTTCAGTGGCTGACAGTGATCAGAATTGAAAAAATCAAATATTAGTAGCTTTTTCGAAAAGGCTAGAGAACAAAGCATCATTATGTTACTAAATAAATCTATGATGAGCTTATATCTTGATTATTATGCAGTTCTGCATGACCCTTGTCAAAAATAATATAATAAAACTAAAAATGGTAAAGAGAAAGGGAACAAAGACAATCAAAATTATAGTAGGACCTCTGTATCACATGTGACTAAATAGTACTCCTCAGTCTATGATCACTGAGTGAGGATATGATGGAGATACATATGGCAATGACTTACAATAATTAATCAGTTGCACAACTGGCCATTAATTGGAGTGTGTTACCACACACTGCAGTTCTAAGGAGCACTTTTTGGGGAAAGCCAAAACTAATATTAAAGAAAAATAGTTTTTAGGGTAGGTGACTACTTGACAAAAAAGTTCCCCAAATGCTAATCTTTGTATTTTATTAGTTAATTAAAAAGCTCTTTTAATGTTTAAGATAAATGATCTACCCATAAGATTCCTTTCGTGTTAACTGGAAATAGAATTCTTTTATTGCATACAAACGCATTGATCCCAAATGCTCAAAACAGCCTCTAATGTAGCTGAAGAAACCTAATATCTGCAAATGTCCCTGTGGTTTACAAGCCTATAACTCTTTTACAAATAACACTTCCTTCTTGTGGTACACTTGCTGCTACACGCACATATACATTCTAAATAAGATCTCCGGTTTAGGTGTGTGAATAAATTTGCATTTCTGAAATTCAAAAGGAGGATACTCGAGTGACTTGGGACATCTATTATAACTTAATGAATCACCTGTGCAATATAGAGTGTGAAGGTATAAAAATTTGTGATTATGCAACATCAAAGATTCTAATTTCCACAGGGAGAAAATTCAGACCTGACCTTCACTTTGTGTTCTGTAAATATTGTGACAGAGTCTTTCATAGCATGATTAAGAAGGAATTTCTTTCCCAAAGTAGCTCAAGTGGAGTGCAATTGATACAATAGCAAGTGAGCAAATTTTTGTAGCTTCTGTTACATTCAAGGTGGAACAGGATGTTTATAAAGATCCTTTCTGGCCCTGAAAGCTACAAGTCTGTGCAAGAGATACTGGCAAAATTCTCCATGTGGGCACCTAAGCGAAAAAGAAATATTTAGTTTATATATCTCATTTTATTTCGCTCAAGTTACAGCACCTCACCCCCACAAAACTATGCTAGAAAAGTATTAAGATTGCCAAGTCCAACAGAACCAACCTAGGAAGTGCCGGAGTTAAGGTAAGCAGTATGGCAAAAGAAACTTTTCAGTTTTAAAGAAGCTGTAATCACAAAAAGTTTCTCAGCTCCCAGACAGAAAGGGAACAGAAGCAGGGTCAGAAAGCAAACAAACTGTTACTGACATTAATGCAGCTTGTTGAAAACCTGGGTTTAAACCTTTGCTGTGCCAGATTGTCCTGGTTTGAGGACCAAAGATTTAGTTAATGGGTCTCCTGTCCACTCAGGATACCACCCAATTTCTAAACCCATCAATCTCTGGATTCGTCTCTAGCCTTTGGCTATAAGCTCTATTTACAGTGCTGATGTAGTCCTGCTTACAAGGCAAAAGAAGAAAGTTTTAAATACTTTAATATTTTTCCTTTTAAACATACAGGGCCTGCTTAAATAAGACCACCACATCATTAGGAGCTTGCAGTGTCATGTGTTCGTTTCACACAGTCTCTAAAATCAAACCAGCTTTGCAGTCAGGCAGCGACAAAATTTGCTCCAGACACAACCTTGAACAGATTTTAAACCCAGAGAAGATAAGGCAAACCAGATAAGTACCAGTACATCTGCCTGTGGGCGCAACCGCTGATCCTTACACTACAAATGATTATTACTCCCATTCGCTCCTCAGAAAACCCATGTACACACTCTGAATAGTTGTTTGTGTTCCAGCATCAATGTTAAAAGACTGCTACATGGCAAAGAGATGAAGATCGGTAGTTTCATTGACACAAAGAAGATGTGAGGTTTTTAGACAGTACAGATGTAGAGACAGGTAATATGTGAATATTTATGTATTTAATTACACATACAGCTTGCTGTGTGGTGCTTGGGAATTTACACTTCCTCATGTGCTCCGATACCAGTGATGTTACTAACAGCTCCGTTCATCCTGCTCTGCTTACAGGAATGCCTTTATGACTTCCACGTGTCAATGCTTCATTTGTCTAATTACATTTCATTAAACTGTCATGCAAGTATAACGTGCACAAAATCTGTGAGCCTCTGGAGTGAGAAGATAAGTTGGAGTTGCTGACCAGGTCAGAAGGACTCTGTGTTAGATTCTGCACCTGGAGTTAAGTTCAAATTATTCAAGTAGCATGGCTTTTTTTCATGAAAATTAAAAGCAATCCAGTATCTAGTCATATATTAACTACATTCAAATATAAAAGTTAATTCCCTGCATGAGTTAAGAGAGCTTCAATTTCTATGAAAATAAAATAGATGTTCAGTTCTGAAAATCAGGAATAAATAATTGATTCCTATAACTTATTTTTTTCTTATGGCTTCAAAATAGAGTTTTGGGGTGTCAGTCCTGAAGTATATATTGTTTTTTACAACACAAATTTGCAGCAGGTTTAGGAACAATTTTGTCAGTTACCATGAATTCTGAAAACTTGATCTTCAGAAATAAAATAGCTACAAAACAATTCTGCAAACTCAGTTGCTTTCCTTTAACCCATTTGCTGAAATAATCTCAATAAATAATTTAAATAGGAAAACTGCTGCAATTCACTTTCATTTTCCCAATTAGTTTGTTTACACCTTTTTTATATGTTTTTTAATATTAAATGCTGTATATAAAGAAATATAAGAAAGAAGTGCTTGCCTGAACATTTTGAAATGGATTCTTGTTACCGTAGGCTTCACTGAGGTATGTGAAATCATCTACGCTAAGCTGAAAAACAAAGAGAGTAGATTGGTGAGAAGGCGCCACAGCATCTCATTTAGGTAGAGAGTTGCACTCGGCATTGGTGAGAGAAAAGGAGTTAATGTTACGTACTGTATCTTGCAGGAACAAGATGAGGTTTCTGGCATTCTGGGAAAAAGCAGGTTGCAAGAGCTCAGTCAGCTCCTGTGCCGAGACAATATGTCCTTCGTGCAAAGCAGTGTCTGGATTCCACTGTGATCTACAAAGAAGAAAAACTTTATCTGTAAAATTTGCTGCCAAAGATGACACCACTTCTTTCTTTAAATATGCAGCAGCGGGTAATGATATAATCATTAATTACAGTTCAGTTTACTTTCATTCTACTCAAGAGGAAAAGAACTTGCCCATTTATGCCCATATCACGTTAACTGTGTTACAGCAGGAATGAAATTGGTCCAATCAAGATAACTGTCTCTCTTTAATTTCTTGTTTGTGTACAACAGCACAGTTGCATCTTTCAAAAAATAACTAAATGGAATGAAGAAGAATATGTTGAAAATCTTCAGAGAGAATTCCCAAAGGGAATCCTGTCAGATATCCTTGGTGGCCAGAGAGGAGAACTCGGGCTAGACCACAAGTTGTCATAAACCAATATTTTTTCATAAACACTTTGTTAAGTAAAAGTGGGTTTTCAGTGTTATTGTAAACAACATGTTCTCTACTAAGGATTTTGTAGTGAAAGAACCACTCGGCAGAAGCAGCTCAGAAAAGCCACAAGCAGGAGCTCTTCTGAACAGAACAGCTCAAGACACAAAGGAAAGCTCATGATTCTTTTGCCAACCTGTCATTGTGAGGATTGGGCAGAGAAATAACTTACCAATTTAGTTTTACCAAAACCACTCATGGGCAAAACAAGAGGTGACATTATTCTTTCAGCACCTGATGGGGATTTTAACAGTGTGGGTCAACAGGGATGAAATTTATGATGAAAATTTTGATCCTAGATGTCTTGACTAAGGTAATATTGTCATTCTGTAGAAAACCCAGAGCTTGAAGCTGAATCTCCCATCTTCCCTGAACACACACCAGTTGCTTAGGCCTGAGAAATCAGCTATTCCAGACTCTCTAAATGGTTCTAATTACAAAGAACAAAATAAAGATAATTGCTATGTGCTGTAGCATCAGCTATTATATGATTGCAATTTGGTGAAGTCAAGAAGCTTATTAAATTTTCGAACCCAAAAGCAAATTGAAAATGACCCTTGCACAGCAAGCTTTTATGTATGAAAACAATCTTCGCAGTCTCTTAAGGTGGAGGCAGAACAGGGGTAGTGAACACATAGGGGGGTTTCAGTGTTGTTTCTCAGGTAAGGAAAAATCTATATTTCACTTCAAGACTTCCCAGTAATTCCAATGAAGATTGCTGAGGGTGAATCAAAAGTGTCACACTGCACCCACGGCAGAGAGCAGTCCCGCAGACCTAGATACTTCTCTCCCATCAGAGTTTGGGGTTTGGGAGAGTGTTAGAACAAACAGTACACATGGAAGATTCTTTCAGGACAACATATTGCAGATATAAAATTAAATTCTAGTAGATCTTCTGTCTGTTGCTTTTCAAGCTTTAGAAGTTAATCCTGTTGTGCAGGAAAGAAATATTTTCTATTTGGTAGAAATTATCACTTGATATTTTCTTAGCTTTGCTCAGCATCTTCATTTCTTTATCAATTTGTGTTTGGAAATCCATATTAATTTATATTTTAGAAATTGTAACAGATATGCCTCAATTTTTCAGAAAAGTCAAACCTCACAATCTCAAATATTTAAGTATAATCTTTAATAATAAGATATTTGAAAACACAAAACTCCCAAAGATTCTGAATGACTATTTGGGAACTGACTTTCATATTGACTTTATGCATTGCATGGCTATACCAAAATACTAATGATATTAAAGGCACAGAAGATAGATTAGATTAAGAGATGTTAAAAAATGGCTCGTGTGAAAGAAAATCATAGTAAATACCATAGAATATTTATTTAAAAAACTAACCAAATAAATCTTTTTCATGCTAATATTAGGAAAAAAAATGAAGATTTGGACAGCTTTGGGGACTTGCAATTAAGAATAAAAGATAACAGAAAGCACATGAAACAAAATGAAGTTATTTGCAGCAGCACAATGGCAAAGGATTTTGTTGTGAACTCAAAACCTCAGAAATTTAATGATCCTGTTTTAAAGCATACTCGCTTCTAAGGTATTCACTGTTCCTTCAAGCAGCTTTTGTTAGCTATCTAACCTTAAAAAGCACCTTTTGTGAGATTTTTTAGCTTCCAAGCAGTCAACTTCAGTAACTACAGCATCATCATCGGAAAAATAAATCCACATCAGCTAGTTAATAATTCTACTATAATGCAGCATTTTCCTAATCCTTATATTCACCATATTATATACACATTTATTTTGCTTCTTTTACATAGTCTGCTGAGCACTATGCATGGCAGTAGGCAAAGCCACACCCCTCATTGAATGGGCTGCCTCTATCAGCTGGGTGCAACAATATTCTCACCATGGTTTAGACGGGAAATGTCAGTATGTTTTCCTAGCTGGTTTACAGGGAACTGCAGAGTGAAATGGAGATACGTGACTGCCACTGCATCGAGGTTAAGCTGAAGGTATGCTTCACTGAATGCAATGAACAGGTCCATCCCTTTGAACTCTTCACCTCAAGCAGGCAGCAAAGGATCAGTGAGGGATGGCATAGGATGAAACAGGCAGAAGGCCGACACACGTATTGATTGCTGCTATTGATTGCTCACATGAAACTTTATGTCCAAAGATGCACAGCCTTGTGCAGTCATCTGCATGCCAAGCACATCAGACTTAACCTGCCCACTGCAGAAGCATCCTGGGTCCTCAGCCGTGGGGGCTAATAACGATAAGCATCTCTGCTAATGTATGCGCTTTCCTGCTGGCTGAAAAGAGGGAAACATAAAACCCAACTGCTCTCTCTTACCTGCAATAGCCAGAAAATGCAGTACAGAAAGAGAGGAAAGTATTTTGCTTCTTTCTTGTGCCTAACTGCTCTGACACTGACATGAGAACAAGTTCAAGCATACAGATTTTAATCTGACCAGGGCTCTTTCTAGATAAAACTGGGATTTGAGCATGCACTTATTTTTGATGGAAGCAAAGATTTCAAGATTTCTTGTATCTGGACCTCCCAGAAGGGCTACAGTAAGACAACAGGACTTCTGTCACTCTGACTTGTGAGCTTACATTCTTGCTTCATAGCTGGCTTCTCAACTCTTTCCTGCAAGTTATTCTTGTCAGTTTTCTCTTTCAGTTACCTTATGATTACTGTATAAGAAATAATATTTTCTCCTGCACAGCAGAAGCAAACAAGCTAATTAAAATATTTGGAAATTACCTTCAAATACCACTTTTACTCACAAAGGTCATGTCACTATTACTAGTAGCGGCAGTAGAATGAAAACTCATCATCACAGGAAAAGAAATCAAAAAGCTACTCAAGCATGTTAGCACTCATTATCTCTGTAGAAATCCAATAAAGTTGCAGCTAAACTAATTTTCTGTTTCCACTGTACCATTTTTATTTCCACCTTCTTTCAATAGATTTTTCAGCAAATTCCTTGCAGTTTTAAGAAATACTGCAGTTTGGCATTAATGTCTTCTCAAAGTCACTTATAATCTGGATTTAGCATCATAGACTCATAGAACGGTTAGAGTTGGAAGAGACCTTAAAGATTATCTTGTTCCAACCCCCCTGCCATGGGCAGGGACACTTCTCACTAGGCCAGGTTGCTCAAAGCCCCATCCAACCTGGCCTTGAAGAGATTTGTCAGAACAAGATTCATTTCCCAGTATAAGCATAGGTTAAATGAAGGTAGTAACATATTTTCAATGACTGTAGGCAAAAATCATTCCTAAAACAAACGCATGAGGGGGCAATCACAAAAGCTAGTTGTAATCAATTTATTTCCCCAGGCTACCTCTCTAATCAATGGAGGGAAAGGAATTCTTTTGAATATTGGTTCAAAATGGCTAAATCAAGTTTCTTCTGTGAATCATATGCAAGAGAAACCTCTCCGTCTCTACTGCTTTGAAAAGCAACAAGGAGATATTAGTTTAAAGGCTAACTTAAAATAAAGGTTAATTTTTCCATGCCAAAGTTATTTGGAGAATGTCCACTGATGTACTAGTATTAGTTTGTGAAAAGCAGGACACTGTGACCTACTGAGCTATTCCCATTTCATATTTTTCCTGAGTTCAATTGACAAAAACGTGCTTGGTAGAAAATCCTTATTTTTCTCAAAGTACAGATCTGCATTTTTCTTTCTAGAGGAAAGAGGTATTTGATTTATTAATGTCCCTGTAAGGATTTATATCACACTTCCTTTGTGCTTTGCACACTGCATGTGTTCGTCAGCTGCAGGTTTCATCTGTATCTGACATCTAGCATTATATTCAATAGCATGATTACAGTACAATAATAATGCATAAAAGAGAGACCTTAAAGTGTTACGTTTTTCTAACACCGCTGTTCTGACATATAGCTTCACAAACACTGGCTGGTTCTAAAGAAGAGCAAAATGTTTACACTATTCGATATGATATACTCACAGATAAGCTGGGACAGGGTGATGGAATAAATCAGTCAATCTTAGCTTCTGTTAATCAGTGCATCACTGAAGTTTTAAACTGGTGGGACAAGTTTCCACAAAGTGAGTAGAAATCCATTGATAATTGCTGCACTTCAGTTACCCTTCCTAAAACTCTTAATAGTAGTTTCCAGATTTCATAAGCCTTAGATCACACACTGCAGACCTTGTATCACTGCAAAGTACCAAGATGTGAAGCATGCAGTAAAGGGTTAGCAAAGGAAAAGTTACTGTTACTCTTTCTTTATTTTATAAAAGAACGTGAATCTCCTTTCCTGTTCCTTCATTGACTTTCATCAGAACCAATTTCTGCCCCACAAGAACTTCACCTTTCAAACCTGCAAAGGTCACGGTAGGAGGAACAATTAGTCTGGAAAATGTTCTATTTCTGTAAACATGAAACTGGTTTAATCAGTCCACTCTCCTGATTTTTCTTGTTCTAGATTTGTATAAACCTGATCAATCTGCAGTACAGCAAGTTGCTAATTACATCTTGCTGGAAAGTTTGCTGTTATGGCCACTTTGGATTAACTGATAAGGTTTTGCTTATATTGACAACAGGTCTGTTATGTAAACTAGGAAGCAGGACAAAGAAAGCACTGATCTTTGCTTAGAGTCTTAGGATTACTTTTACCCTAAAACAAAACTCTTTCCAACATTTACTTTGCTTTTAAATACAGAGGTTTAGTACTCATACATATGCCTGTGTTGTATAAAAGTGAACAGATAAGTATTTTGAATATAAAAAAGCCTTGATGTTGAGATATCTGTTTATTTCTTTCAGGTAAAAAAAAAAGGAAAGGTCAAAATTACCTATTCAAATTTTATCAGAGATTGCAGATTCCTGTAGCTTCCTGGGGAACAGAGGTTCTGCTTCTGGAAATGCTTAAGAGACGGGTAGACATATGTCAAAGCTGATATTAATTACTGCTGGGAAAAGGATGCAATGTCTAGGATATGTATGAAAGAAACACAACCAACACCTCCCACACATCTGTTTTCTGTGGCCCTCAACATTACTCCATTACATATGAAAAACCAGAAAAGCATGCTTCTCTATATGGCATCATACATGGAGAAAGATCTCCTGAACAGCAGAATCAATCAATGTTCATAAAAATTCTGAATCCTCCTATTGCTGTCTTAAAATTACCACATTAAGGAGCAACTGAAAAAAGAAAAAAGAAAAAAAGAAAAAAGAAAAAGAAAAAAATATTAACAGGATTTAGCTCTCAGACTTAAATTTTAATAAACTTGCCTAAAGACAAAAGATTTACACTAGGATAAACGATAGCAGATTTTAGTCTAATTCTTGTCCTAGCAAGATAATTCACAGTGTCTCAAATGCGTTGAAGAACAGCTCAAAGCCTCATGAAAGGCAGAGTGAATCCAGCGCAACCAGCTGAAAGGATACTTACCTCCCAAGAAGCCATTGGTTTTGTTCCTTTCCCAGTTTATGGAAGAGTAAATCACAAGTAACACTCTGGGAATTAACGAAGTGATAAAGATACAAAAGAATCAAATCCCATGAGTCCAGACTTGACAAGAGTTGATGACCAAAGGAGTTCAGAAGCAAACTCCCCCTTCCCAGGCACACACAGCTTGGTCACGCCAGCAAAGGGACCCAACAAGAATCCCTGTCACTGACGCTCCTTCTGCTCATCCTGACAGCAAAAGTGAGGGTTATGCTGTGCACTAAGGCTATGTGTGGTACAGGAAAGCATTTTGTGGTTATGAAGTCCCCCAGTTGGATTGTGACAGATTCCGAATACTGTTGGCATTATGGTTTATTTGTATTAGAGAAATGAATAAATACACAGCTAAGATCAGGCCTGTTGACCTAGCTGTATCACGTTGTGTTTGCTGAGGGTACGAGACGAACTCTCCACGAGAGAGTTTACAATTTAGATAAGCCATGTTAAGAGTGTGGAGGATTTAGGAATTAGGAAGTGAGAGAGTCAAGTGCTTTACCCAGGCCAAAACACGCCTTGGGCAAACACAGAGTACAGCAGATCTGTTGTTGCCTTCCCGCTCAGAACAGCACTGTGCCCTTACCCCATCCAATCAGTCCTGGGATCCCATAAGCCCCCCAGGAGCCTTTTCAGACAGATCTCTGACATCAGCTGACTGTATTTTTGGGGCACCAAGGTGCATGCCCTGCAGAGACAGCTGTGTCTCTGTGTGGCAATAAGTGGCGCAGAGCCCTCTGACAACTTTACATATCCGGTGCCCCACCGGAAGATACCGCATTGCCCAAGCTGCTGCATTTCTGGAAGTCCCAAGTAATTATATAAAATCCTTAAAGTCTGCATGAGTAAAATTCCTGGTTGGAAAAAAAGAGGTCTGTATCTGGCTCTTTCAAGACAGGTTCACAGTTTTGTTTCATAAGTACATGCAAACCCCTGAATTCCATGTGTCTCTCTGCATCCGCCAAGACTGCGGTTGTTTCTGATGTCTATACATACAGTAGTGTATTCTATTAAAAAACCTTCATTAAAAGAACATTAAAGTGAAAAATCAGGATTCAGGAGTTAGCAAATGCAAGGATTAAGGTTGCCTACACAGTTTTTGGTCAGATCCTTTTTGTGAGACTACCTTATGTTGTGCCTTTAAGTCACAACAGCTCTAACAGTGGAGTTCAAGGTTGCCTTAGCAGGACTAAAGCATATCTACTTCAGTTTCGAAGAATATGGGCTTTATTTAGTTCTTACTGCCCAGCTTAGAACACTAAAGTTATAAATAAAAATGGGAAAATTAATCTGTTCGATTGCCTAGAGGCAATTTTATTTATTGGGTAATTTTATTTGTCCAGAGTTTGTTTACCACAACTGGCGATACACAGTATGTTCTGCACACACACACAGAGCAATAGCGTAAGTAGAGAGACCCTTTTATCAGATTTCTTACCTCTGAGTTGACCAAAGCAGCATCGGTACATGGTCCACCGAGAGAGCGGTTTTGAGGAGCAGGAGGGCGAGGGTGCAGAGCAGCGGGGCTGGAGCAGCGGAGAGGAGCTGCGTCATGACTCCGGGCAAGTTCGTACGGAACTGGCCAGCTGCAGAGGAAAGTCCCAGCGTACCCACGGCTGCGCTTTCCGGTTCAGTTGCAGCTATCCGGAGTCAGCCGGGCTGCAGGCTGTCACTCCACTCCGTAACGGCAGTGGGGGTTTCCAAAACACAGACTTCCTTAGTTTGAAGTCAGAAGTTATATGTGTTTTTAATAACTTTCAGTTTTGTGATTTAAGCAGCTCGTAAAACTCTGCCGGTGTAAGCACAGACAGATTGCTCTAACATTCTAGTACAAGGGAGAGTTATGAAGTTCAAACTCCTGTCCTACTGTTTTCTAACTCCCCGATAACTGCAGGCTGATAATAGAGTTGCTCAATTCTATAATGGAGTTACAGAAAAGTTTTCTGTGCTACACAAAACATACTCTGCAGAACTTCTGTCTTCTTCCCTTGCTGCATATTATCATGTCCCTCAGCTTAGCTCTTTCACATGTATTGAGAGCTGGTGTCACACATTTGGGTGTTGACAGGTTTGAAATCTGCAGTACATCTATCTATTGCAGATTCCAGCAAGAAGGAAGAGTGAGAAAATAGTACTTTTGGAGTGTATCCACTGAAACGTGGAATTGTTCAGCTGCCTTTGGCATGGAGCGACGCCGTCCCAAAAATCAAAAATATCAAAAGTCAGGAGCAAATTATAATCACTTCAGAACCTGACATGACTACAGTATTTCACAAGTCTCATGCGGGATCAAAATAGTCATAGATAATTTCATCATGCTGAGAAGCAAATTCCTCCAGCATACTTTTTTGTTCCTGCCAAGCACTGAGCTGTTTCTGCACCTTGTGACTGCATTAGGCAGCAGCAGTCACTCCACACGTGGTCGGCGCAGGGCACGGATGCTGCTTCACAGTCACATGTTAGGAATAATACAGGGGAAAAAAAAGAGTCAGCTATGTTAAAACAAGTTGTGATAAGGGAAAAATAAGGAAGCACAATGTCAATTGTACAAGTAGACATAAAAGGATGTCAGAAGACATGCACTTCTGAATCTGAGCACATGTAGCTTGATTAATTAAATCCGTCTGCCTGAACTCACAGCACATTGTTACGGTGCCGTTGTCTAATATAAGGCAGTTTGTTCGTCACTTCAATCTGAAAACAGGTTTCTGAGATAAAAATAATAATTTTGAGGGAAGTAATAAACCCAGTCATCTACAGGTTCCTTTTCTTCACTTTACGCAACGCTGAAGTTAACCCTTTAATTGCTCTTTTTCCTCAGAGCTATATGAGAAATCTTTCCTCTCCCTTTTCACAAGCCGCTGTTTGTCTGTCTGTTTAAGGGGGCGTACAGAGGCAGCAGCCCTGAGCACAGAGACAGGGTGGAACTGGGATGCCCTAAGGAGATTTTAGGAGGAGTTGGAATAGCTGGGTCAACACAAGCAAAATACTTTATAATTCTTGAAGTGGGTGACTTTTCCTTGGTAGAACGTGAGAGATCTGGTTTCTCACATAACTCTCCAGAACATTCTTGCCAGTGTTTCTGTGCACCTCCTACCCGCAAAGCCAACGGACTGCAGTTCTTCCTGTGCGCTTACAATTAACTTTCATATAAGAAATGAACTGAAAGTCAGCATTATGCAAATCGAGAGTGCACAATGTGGTTGCCACAGAATGCTAAAGGAATCACAGAATTTCGAGCAAAACTTTAAATTTTTAAAAACCTGCTAGATTTGCATTTCAGTTGCCAGCCTAGAGAAATAGCTTATTACTACTACACTTTTATTCCACTAAGTGCACGCCTTCTCTGATTGTGATTCTTTTCATTCTTTAGCTTGCACAAGGCAGGGATCCTTCCTTTGTGAAACAGAGCAAGAAAGTAGCAGATCTCACTATTCTTCTAACATGAACCAGCGAAGGGCAGGTTCTAGAGGGTCTCCTCCACCACTGATACAGTCGATACACATGCCCAACACTGCCAGGATTTCCACACCAGAACAAACCCTCAACACTCTGACCTGAATGTGCGGAAATCAAGACCAACAAATATATAGAGTTGTACAAATATGTGTTGTAACCTGACAGGAACCTCACCACAAGAGCAAATGATTCATTACTAAATTTTTGAACAATTCTATACTTTTTAAATATGTTATTAGTGCTCAGCTCTATTATTACAGAGCATTTTCATAGGGCATTTATGCCATGTCAAAAAATCCACTGCTGGCATTTGCAACTTCTTTTATGTAGTTCACACTCAAATGCTGACACCCTGGATGAAAAGCTTAAGTCAGGGAAGAGATTCCTGGCTTCTTGCATCCAAAATGGCTCATTTAAAGTAGGTTAGTGAAAAAATAGAGAAGTTAATGCAAGAGAGAGAATTATGAAAGAAAGGAATATTGTCCCTGTCTCTTTCCAGCTGGTAATATCTCAAAAGAACAGATTATCCCTTGGTTTGAGCTGGATCTTTTGGAGGGTATTTGCATGCAGTAACCAGATCACACCCAAGTGAGATGGAGCACAGTTGGTGGGTACACTCTTCCTATTCTGTGTTAGAGAAACAGTCTTAAAACTTTTTGAAACAAACCCAGATTGTTTTCTCTCAGATTACTACACTACTTATGAACAAACTTTTAACTGAAGACAAACTGAATTTTTCTTTTTAATATTCCTCCACAAACCACAGTTTGGGAACAACTGAAGTGAAGAAAGCTTGGAAAAAAAGGAATGAGAAGAACCTATTGAGTGGGATTTTGATTTCCCTCCCTCATAAATTTGGCTCATAAATGCATCTGCATATATTTTCTCCTTTTTCTTTTTTTTCTTCAGTCCTAAAAATAAAGACTTTTTGCTGAACTGTAAGAAAAAATATACCTATTGCAAAGAGATTTTTCAAAAAAGCTCCTTTCTTGCATTTGATTAAAATGAGATGAGATCACAGTGGGTTTTTATCTGTGAGCAGGAACCTAAAAACACTTTTGATTGATGTCTGTCGGTACACACAAAAGCACACAGTTTACTGTTGCATTTTTCATAGGGCTTTTTCCTTGAAAACCTGCAGGTATCCCGAGGCCAGGTTTAGAACTACTTGCACACGAAGATTTTTTTAAATCCAACACAAATTCAAAATGCTGAAACTCAGATTACTGTGAAATCATCATGAAACTGCAATGAAGAAAAAATTCCTCCATGACTATGTATCTGCACTGAACTAAAATAATTTTGTTAGGAGAAGCTATAATACTGACATATTGTGTATTTACATTCTGTTCTTACCCATTTCACTGGATTTATACATGCTTTCTTTTACAATTGTATGCCTACTGCATATCCTACATATTTCTTATGCTGTCGAAGTTGAAATATAGGACTCAAAAAAAAAATTGATAGAAAAGATCAAGATGAAAGAGGCTTAGGGGTTTTTTCCTTATGAATCCTTTTATTTAAAAAAAATAAAAAATAAAAATATCCTCTCAACTTCAGACTTCTACATTCCTGATGTAAAGCATTTTGAATAAAAAGAAGAGTGAATGCCAGATTTGTGGGGGATGAAGGTAAATTTGGGACTGTAAATCAAGCTAAAAAGGACACTTGTATCAAGGACAATTTACAGTGCAAGATAAGCCAAAAGAACTATCTATAGATAGGTGACAAAAATAAGTGCTACCCATTTTGCAAACAAATTTGATCCTTAAGCAATAGGTTAGGGAGCTGACATGGTACTAAAGCAGCACTGCCATTATCGGGGACTACATTCCAGACTTATGCATAACCAAAAAAATTGTGTGTGCAACCAATTCTCTAGCAGCCAAAACACTAGTGCTTGAGAATAATGAACTGAATATAGGTGGGGGTCTGTCTCTTCTCACAAGTAACAGGCAGTAGAACAAGAGGAAGTAGCCTCAAGCTACGCCAGGGGAGGTTTAGATATATTAGGAAAAATTTCTTCACCAAAGAGTTGTGAATCATTGGAACAGGCTGCCCAGGGCAGTGTTTGAGTCACCATCCCTGGAGGTATTTAAAAGACATGTAGATGTTGTGCTTAGGGACATGGTTTAGCAGTGGACTTGATAGTGCTGGGTTAACAGTCGGACTTGACCTTAAGGGTCTTTTCCAAGCTAAATGATTCTATGATTCCAAAAATCTTCAATACCACATGGTATTGAAATCAATGGACTAGTGGCTTTTCACATTTGATTGAATTATTTCCTTACTGTTTATTTAAATCATCCTTCTAGGGTTGTAAAGTACATTTTTTAAAAGCTGTTTAAAAAGATAGGCCACAAATTTATAAAGACGTAGATTACTATCTACATGATTCATGTTTTCCTTCTTGCCATTCAACCCATAATTTTCTTCAAAAATCCTTTTAGCAATCTGGAAGAAGCCAATCTTAGCAATCATTCCTGCCTCAAGGCTCAGATACTGGAAAGCACATAAGTCAACCAGAATGTTCAGGTGCTGCAATTCTACCATTAATTCAGTACTCAACTAAAATCCAGAATCTGAATTTAAAGCTAAAATCAATGGAAAGACTCCACTGATGTTAGAATGCACTGATCAGTCAGATACTGGTTCTGCAGTGAATGTTTTGTTGAGGGAGTCCAATCAGTTTCCAGGTGTTTGCTGCCAAATATATGCTTATTTCAGTTTGTAAAGGCTACTGCTTTTTCCTACAGAGTTTTATTTGTCAGAGCAAAAGGTTTTGTCCTGCGTCAAAACCATGTCTAGAATAGAGGTTTCAAGCAGAACCTTGCAACTATCTGTAGGGCTTTACTGAATATAGGCCATATCATATTTTTCTCTGTAACTATAATCAAACATAAAACATAATGAAATAATTGAGAGAGAATTGACTTCTACTTTAAATAACACAAGCTCCTCAAAAAATAAACATGTTGCAAACAGTCTTCACTGTGTATTTCAAATTATAAGCCTGATTTACAATAATTTCAAGATCTTGGATACAATAATTACATGCTGGCAGTTCTACTATGACCATCAAGATGAGCTATAAAAAGTAAAGTTATTCCTTTGCACAAATGTCTGAAAGGCAAAGCAGCTACATTTGGAAGGGCATATCAGTTCTGTTGTTCTGTAGGAATTTAGGGTTTGAGGAGGTTTCTGCCTTGTATGGTTAAGACAAGAGACATAGATTTAATACAGTGTTTATAGTATTATTTTTCAAATTAAAAGGTGACAATGAATTAGCTAAATTCCCCCAGCGGGAATATTACACTACATATACAATGTTCCAAGCCATAGAGGCATACACAGAAAGACAGTCATTGCTCTAAAAATTTAGAATATGCAAAGTTCATCAACATTTTACTTTTTAAATAATGAGATTACAAAACATGAAATGCAGTTATACTGACTGGTCAAGATTAAATTATTTTATCCTTAGACGTTTATTTTGATTTGTGTAATACAACTAAGGTATTGGTGAATAAGTACATTTCTTTAAAACCAAGGAAATTGTATTAATCAATAATTCAGTTAACTTCTATAACTTCAGTTAACTTCACCTAAGAGTTATGTTTTTGTACCAGTAGGAATAGGCGTAGCTATTAAAAATTCATTTGCAATAGCCTGATTGTCACTCCTATGCAAAAATGATGCCATTGCTGGAATCTGAGCATAGTAGTATTTTGCCCGGATATGCTTATGATTTATTCTGTGAATAAACGCCTCTTCATAAGCCTGAAAGGAAAAAAAAAAGTCCAAATCCCATTAAATACAATTAAAATATCTAGCAATCTACATTGTTACAATTTTAGACAGTATAAATAGTTCTCCCTTAATAAACCAAGCCAGATAATTTATTCGTATATGATACATAATGAAATATTTTGTAGTTCTATACTGCTACCTTATGGCCCAATAGTGAAAATTGTTAACAGCTTCTTGTGAAATATTAGTCACCTTTTAAAAACAGAAAAACTTCCAGCATTTTTTTATCCATTCAAGATAAAACTTATCTATTTCTTTTTAGGCAAGAACATTTGTACTCACCTTTGAAAATTAAAAAAGGCAATGCCTAAATATCAACATTTGCAAGATGGTGGCTATAGGAAATATCCTTGACAAGAATCAGAATATGAATAATTGTTATTAAAGAAAGTGCTTGAGAGGCCCTTTTTTTTTGTTTCAGTGAATGAGAAGCAGTGATTCAACTTATGACATTCTGACTTTGCCTTATTTTCCTTATCTCACATTTTTTTCTTTTTTTTTTTTTTTTTTGAAACAAAGCCTTGGCATTACCAGTGAAGAAAGGTGAGCCTCACTATAGCTGGTCTATTTTTGTAGCAAGAACTAAGTGAAAATACCCTACAACTTTTAGGTAGGCTTACACACTTTACCTGTTGCTTTTCTGGGCTGTCTCCTATCTCCACTTAAACTATGGACCTAATCAAGTTAATGGCATCTCTTTCACTATGACATTCGAACTTATGAAGTTAAACCAGGTAAGCACATAATCAAAATCTCTGCCTGCCAGAATGCTAGTAACATAAATTCATGGCTGCAGAGAAGCATCGCTAGATTCGGACTGCCTGAACAGTCTTCTTTACTGAAAGTGAGACAGAGGAGCCAACAAATGAGTTTCCAGCTTGAAATTGATTTTACCCTTTAAAGGTAATGCTCACATAAACATGTGTCTGCTTGAAGACACAAGTTGGGCACACACACACACAAAATATCATGGATGGTAGAATTCCTTTTACCTTTAGAACTCCCTAACTGGTATATTTTGCCCCCAAAGCAAACCTTTCATTAAGGGAGCAATTCATTTGCTCTGTCAGTTATCACATACTCTTAAGACTTCCAAAATGAAGTGCAATGCATAACAGCTGAAGTTGCATTTGTGATGCATGCATATTGTGTCAGAAATTGAATTAAGAACATGCTGAACAAAAGGACACTACACAACAATGACCTCAGATCACTACTTACATAAATCAATAGCCTAGAGGTGAAAGGCTTAATAATCCATTACCAATTGCAGGACAAACACAGCTCACATGATTCTTCCATGCCATAGGAAATTAAATATTCTACCATATGATGTCCAGTGGAGTAAGATTTTACCAGACTACCATGTTTAGATATGGAATTTGGGGGGAGTGGTGTAAAAATACACAGTTTCAATGACTTCTTTAATGAATTCCTAAGTTTTTTTTTAATTTGGAACGACAATTATGTTTTAATTTCTTAATTGCAAACTATAAGATTACATTGTCAGGGGTAATCAAATGAAATCTATGTAAGAAAGTAAATTGAGACAAATTTTATTATGACAAATGGTTAAGTTCTAGACAAGGAGCCATTCTGTTATTTGACTAGAAATTTTTAAGGCCAGAAACTAATGAGTCCAGAGCACAGGCCCACAATTGTCATAGTATTTATGGTTAGTCTTTAGTATGTTTTTCATCCAGGCCAGCTCTTGTCTGACCTCATCTGAGGGAAAAGTAGAGGCATGGCACTGCTCTTGGTAGGAAGCATGGATGAGGCCACTTAGCTTTTTGCATTTCGGGAGGGAGAATGAGGGCAAGACAGAGTTCAGGTATGTGGACTTGCAGTGCACGTGCCAGCTGCCCTCTGGACTAGTGGCTGTTTAATTTAATAGTACAGATGCACTAATTTAAATAGTAACAATGGGACAATTTAAACATGGATGAGTGTAAGGATTAAGTTTGGCTAAACATCATTAGTCACAGGACTCTATTAAAACAGAACATAAATATTGTAAAAAATTAAGCTCATCAAATTTTACCTTCTCAAGGCTACACAGCTTAAGATGTGCGTCTGCCTCATCTTTAGTGAGGAGAATAGTGTTCCATGGAGACCACTCATGCTGCTTATCCCATCTGACCATAACCAAATCATAGAGGTCACTGCAGGCACTGAGAGCTGACTGACAGCCCCATATGTTCTCAATCATGTACTGCAGATCTTGATGCTGAAATGGAAAACAGGGTTAAGAAGGAAGGAGCATGTTTCGTTCTACAACAAAAGCATTGTAACTGTATGAGAATCCAAATAAAGCTTTGAGTAAAAAATTTTTCTGTGCATATTTCATATAATCATTTGGTTAAAGAATGTCTAGATATACACATCTTTCTTCAGCATAGTGTGGCAATTATTGACTATTTTTCTTATATCATCTCTGAAACGTTACATTCTTACTTTGATTGCCTCTGCCAATGGCAATTCATATCTTTTGTTGACATCCTGATTGTTTAACTGCTCTTATAAAGGTTCTTAAATCTCATGTTTTTTCTCGTATACCATGCTTAAGCCCATTCAGACCTTTTTGGTTAATAACAATAATCCATCTCTGTCGTTACTGAGATGACTTCCCTATTTCATTCTTGGATTCAAAATTAATGTTATTCTATAGATTACTTATTACACAACTAAATTACTTAAAGTTAACATATAATCAGAATAATCTGGCCTGAAAAATGCAGGAAATTAAGACAAGAAAAAATCCCACCTAGGACAGACCCCAAATCTCTGCCTGCTCTTTCTTCCCCTCCCTCTGTTGTTGACATATGGAGAGCTTATTGTGCTGATAATATTGTTGCTCATTTTACCAAATGAGATTATAAAATCAGGTAGCTATGCTACAATATTAACAAAAAAGAATAGGTCTGTCTGTACTAAAGGACCTTTACAAAAAGGCTTTAAATGTATTTTTAACCTATATCTAAGGTTAATTTATGTCAATTTTAATCTGTTTAATTTATTACCAGCTGCCTGAAATCACTACTAAATCTTGATAACCACAGTCTCTTGAATGAAAGAAAAGGAAAAAAAAAGGGCAATGAATGAAGCTGTCATAGCTGCTGCAAAAGTATTTTAGTTGTGCCCAAGTTATTTCTAGATGCCTCAGAGCTGTTTTCTGGATATAAGTGCACAAGGGGACAGACAGTTGTTGGGAAGCAAAGGGAAAAACGCAAGTACCTCAGAAAAAAATTAATAATTTAAGGAATTGTTAGGAAAAAACCCAAGGCAATCAAAGATTTAAGATATAAACCTCTGTTGTTTAGATGCTTACAACTCTAAAGAAAAGAAGTTTATTTGGATGAAATGACACAGTATCTAGAGATGTTGCAGTGGTAAAACGACAAGTGGAACTGCAAGTGAGGGCTTTCGGGAACAGCAGTTAAGAAGCAGTCATGTTGCAGTGGTAAAACCACAAAGGGAACTTGCAAATGAGGGCTTTCAGTATCAGCAGTTAAGAAGCAGTCATATTGCAGTGTGTCAACAGCCACCAGCCATCACAAGTGATGTGATGTGAGACAGGTTCAAAAAAGTTTATCTTAATATGTAAACATCCTCTAAAATCTAAGTCAGGCACAGACAAAATCTTTTCAGCTTAAGTCAAAACCAATAGGAATGAACAACACCTACAAAATCCAGGTTCTTTCATAATACTTCTTAACACAGGCATAAAAATTAAAGAATCTCAACCTTCCTTTTGGCAGCTGACATTGGCAGAGTGCTAAACCACAGCATGGCTTGTTTCGGCAGCAGTGGGATATTGATGACTGCCTTTTGTTTGCTTGGATGTTTTTTCAGACATATTGAAAATACAGTTAAAAAAGACTATTCTATGAATATTGATGCTGTAGAGATTTTTATTACTAAATCTCAAAGTTCAAATAAATCTCGGCTGTTCAATATTTTCAATAAATAACACTGCAATTATCTCAGATTTAAAACTTTCCCAGTGGATATTGGATGTCAAATTCTTCCGCTGACAAAGTCACAATAGCTAAAAGACAGAATTTTCTGAAGACAGAGGCAAGAAGTCCTTTGAACTGTTCCAGTAATGATTATTAAGAAACATTAGCTACTTCGTAATATTGCAGAAGATTATGGGTGATTACAGATGATGGCAAAAAATTTAGAAAATTAAAATATTTAGTTAATCTCTTTCCTAAGAAATTAAAATAGTGAATCTTCCAACTATACAGATATTCTACTGACATAGAACAAGAATGTGAAAACCTCAGGTCCTTTATTTTTTTCCTTCTGAGAACACACAAGAGTTCAGTTGTATTACTAAAACACTGCAAATAACAGGGGCTCAAAATGTTTCACTAGCATTATGTCTTGAACAATATTATAGTCACAAAACCATTATCATTGCTTTACAGATGATATTAATATCTTTAAGCAACAGGATGGCCATAGCAGAACCAGAAGAAGAATTTGGATCATCTGATTCTTTGATCTCTCACCTAGAGTTCTACCTTCTGTTAATGTATAGCTTGTAACCACTTTTGAAAGTACAGCTATACTTCAAGAGCTTAAGTGCTTCTTCTTTATGGTATGGAACTTCCCATGTCACAGGAAGGTTTTGTACCTTTTTAACTATTTCACAACAACATACACAAAACAAAGCAAAAATTATAGTCAAAGCCATTGGCTTCCATAATTAGCAAAGTTCTTTCAGACAGTACCTGAACTAAGAAAACAATTTTAGCATCATCCTGATAATCAGCTTCAGACTTTCTCAGATTTTCTAGTATAAGTTTGTACTTCAAAAATGCTTCTCGTTGCCGAGCCTCATTATCAAGCTTGCAACACAAGCGACATCTGCCAATGGTGCAGGAATTAGCAGGAACAGGAAATTCATTAGAGGGTAAGTAACTTTCGCAGCCATGACAGAAGTTAACATTTTTATAAAGCTTTAAGGGATCTTGTGGAACCTAAAAGATTTAAAAAAAGAAAAGTTAATTTACCACAAAGTATCTTTGTATTACTTGTGTGTCAACCTAACTCTGTTAGAATACATTTTACATATACTAATGCAGGTATTCTAATATGTAAAAGCTAGTAATATTTATTTTAAATAACCAAAAGTTTTGGTTTTTCTAACAAAATAGAAGACCAAAAGCCATTGTATTTTCTTACTCTACTAGTTAAAATCAGTTATATAAATCTATCAATAGATTTTTAAGGTATATGAAGATCCTAGACATTATGCTCCAGTGCTCTTGCTGGCACTTTTATGTATGCAGATTGTCAGACGTTTTGGAAAGATGACAACACAGAGAAAACAGAAACTAATTCTTCCACATTTAATTTTTCATATAGAATCTTCTCTTTATGTCAAAGATAAAACCTTGAGGTCATGGGCATATTAATATTTTGACATATGAATATAAAATCACTAGAGCTGCATGCCCAAAAACAATATAGGGGAAGATAATAAACTAAACTTGCTAATGACCTTCTCATCCTCATATTGCTTCATGGGTTCTGGAAAGAATATAATGTAGTCTGTGCAGAGGGCCCAAGTCTGTAACTTTGTAGTTTGAGTACTCTGATAATCCAGCTACGTACTGTGGTCATCTCCCTTTTGTTTAAGGTACCCCGAGGATTTGGTCAATTTGGCTGTCTGTTGATGAACTGCCATCTTTTTTGTGGTCTACAAAAGGCTACAAACTACAAATACAAATATAGGTGCAATTCAGCTTTCAATCCCAGGTACAGTTAACCAAAAGCTACAGGAGACAAAGACCTCCCTTTTCTAGTCTCTGCTATGACTCATCTAGGTAACCCTGTTCATAAACCTAGTGTAAAATTACTGTTAGTTCTAAATCTGACTGACATTTACTGACAGATTCTCTACTCCTGAGATACCATCAACCACTGCAAGAGGAATCCTCTTCTGACAGATGCAGAATACATGTTTCTGCTTAAAGCAACAATATATGATATTAAATCATATTTTTAATTGTAATTTGTAGTTGAAAAAGAAAAACAGTCACACAACTCAAGAGGTGTCTACCACTTTCTTCACTTCCTAGCTATATCCTTCTTCCCATGAAGTAGCAACTGGTTGTACAACAGAAGCTCATAACATCTCTTGCTTAGGTGCAAAGTCTTTAGACATCACTTTGACAATGGCAATATTCTTCATTTCTGGATGCATGGGATGCTGCCCCTTGTCCAGTGGAAAAAAGGTAATTGCTCTCTCTGTTGGTTCCTCTTTTGCTATTACATTTTACTGTTACCATCCCATAAGATCTACCATTTATAATTATCAGATTTTTTATTTCGTAATGTTCCTGGGCTCACTTAGTGCTACCAGCCACTTGGCAGGTTCTTATACCCATGTCTATGCCCCACACTTCCTATGTAATTATGTAAGTTTGTTTGTGTGAAGCTTGTGTACTTGCTACGTTTTACTTCTTGAGGAACTCTTCCAGCAATTCTACAGCAAAATGTAAAACAAAAAAGCTTTCATTATTTTCCATTCCCCTTCTCCACCATCCTTAGTTCGATGGCCACTATGTTAGACTGCAAAATAGGAACAATACCTTAAGTATCCTAGCAACTTCAGGGTTAAACTTTGGAGTTTTAATGTATTGAAGAAATAACGTGCAAATTCTTTTCCTCAGTCCTTCTAAGTTGCATTCTTTCACCTCTCTTGACATAAGATCAACTTCTCTGTCAATTAATTCCACTATTTCCTGTGTCAATTTACATTCATGTTCCTGAAAGAAAATGCAAAGGAAAACAAACTCCACAACAATAAGGAAGCAAACAAACAAAATAATTCTGATGTAGTACAAAAGCAAACTATGGATTCTGTGCCAATCATCATTCATACCTCTGTATGTTCATAGAAGAACCCCTTAGCGTCTTAGGAAAATAACCTTCAAGAAAACTGATGTAAAGAACTACAAAACTGAGAATGCTTACAGATTCCGCTTTAGTGGATATACCAAATATCATATACCATATACCAAATACCAATATACCATATACCAAAGCTGTAAGCAACTGTAAACCTGGAAACATTAAAAAAATGCTAAGCAGAGGCACACAACACATGCAAAATCTTCAGTCTCCAAAAGCCCCAAGAAACATTTCCTTAAGAAGCTTCCTTTGGCTATGTGATAGGAGGTGTAATGTATAGCTAAATGTAATGTAATGTAATGGCTAAAAAAACCCACAAACTCACAAAAAACTCCCAAGAATCAAAACAAAAAACCCAAACAAACAAAAAACCCCACCACACAGAAGGCATAGGGGACTTTATGAGTATACTTGAAAATTAATCAGATCAATATTTCATATTCTTAGCAGGAGATTTTCCAGAGAGACATAAGAGGTGGATGAGTTCAATGTCCTCTCACCTAAAATAAAGCGCTAATTTACAGAAATTCTAGAATTTGTTCACTACAGCAATATTGACTTGTATTAAAATGGGCAGGAGTTCATAAACCAGCAGTGCTCCTAATGCTGTATTGGCTTTAGATCAAATTCTGGTACTACCAAGCAAACAGCAAGATGTTACTTTGTTTTAATAAGACCAGGAAGCAGCATTCTACTCTATTTTGATGACAATCATCCTGAAAGTACCTTGAAACTCATATTATTGTTCTTGTACATGAATAAATAAGTGAAACAAATCTGAAAGATTAAAAGAAATGCAACTAGCTTCTAATTCACTGGGAACACTGGCAGCAGCAGTGGGGGTGGGGAGTGTGGGACAAAGGAAAAAAAAAAAAATCCAGTATTTGCCACCCATAAAACCAGTAACCCAACAGAGACATAAGGTTCTAAACAGACATTTCAAAGAACTGAGGAAAAAAAAAAAAAAAGTAATACCCACTAACATCTAACATCTCTGCCATGGTTTTAATCAACTTGTTATAAGTTAAACTTTATACTAAAATTGTATTATGTATTAGTATACAAAAAAAGTCTAAAATCATGAGGTTAAAATTCTAACACAACTTGAAGAAAAATGTGCACAATGTGAAATATGAATTTAGAGTGTATCAAAAACAGAAATTACACCCTCATGGCAGGTGGTACACTAGGCTTTCTCTTGTTGCAAGCTGATCATCTTGGCACCTGTCTGACAGAAGTATTGCTTATGTGTCAACATAAATAAGTGACAGTATCTTTGGGAAGTACACCTTCAAACTAAGTATAAATAGAAAAATAAAGCATACCTTTACTGTACGTCTGAGTGTTAACAGCACATCTATCCTCTCCTCTTTCAGGATGTCATTCATGCTAATGCTGCGGTAGATTTCAAATAGCTCTCTGGCGCGGAGTGTGTACTGTGTATCCATTTCAGTGACTTTTCCATCATACGCTCTCCATCTCTTAGGTTGTGCACACTGCAGAAGCAATTTGTATAACCGAGCTATTATAATCTGATCACCAGCTGAACAAGTGCATTATGTTACATCAAGTTTCACCATAGGTGAAATAGGTACTTAACATTAATGCTTGACTAATACAAAAGGCTAATTCTACTATCAGTATTTATACAGTACCTTTTCCACCAGAGCAAGTATTCAATTGCACACTTTGTTTAAAGTTGCAGGTCATGAAAATTTTTACTTACAGTGTATTAAAAGTAAATAATATTCTCCTACAGGGATATGCTCTACTTCTTTAAAATGAGTTTACTGACAGTAGTGTTAGAACACATTTGCTCTGTATTTCATCTTGCAGTCATAAATCCGTCTAAACTATCAGCAAAAATCAATGGAACTGTTGACTGTGTAAAGATTGCAAATTTAAGGCTTCAGAATCCACTACAGGACAAAACATCTCCAGGGAACTGTTCTATTTATGCTACCTATAGATGGATAGAAGGCACAGACTTTGTTAGACCTGACTAAGGCAGAGTATGAGTTTACAGCTTACTGGATACTTCACCCGGCTTCTTGTTTGCTAACTTAACCACATACCATATGCCTTATACTTCAACTGTCTTTTTGCACATCTTTAGCTTCTATAGACAGTGAAAAGTTACAAGGTGTCAGCTGACCCACTCAGCCCAACCATTCTCCTTTTTCAAGAGGACTGGGTTTGGTTGCAAACCACACAGTTTCAGAAGGAGGTAGGTACCTAAATCCAATAGAAAGATAATATTCAAAACCCTCTCCACAGTTCATTACTGAACTCCACTCCCTTTCTTTAATTGGGACAGCTATTTGGAACCTCATTCTGTGTAGTAATTATTTTCTTTCACTGTATTTGGAACTTGAGCATTCACAAACACTTGTGAACTCTGCTTTGCAGTCTCAGTGCGAGTTAACTACAGTAACAGTTCATGCAGCATTCATATACCTACAGGTTTTCTGGATGTGACCCCAGCATTGACGTAATCACTATTTTGACCAAATACACAGGCTTGCTATGGTGATAAGTCATAAAAATACCAAGCATATTAGATAGTTAGAACAGATATGATTAGTCACCACCACAATCAGAACAGAGCTTTCCTCACTTCTAAATAAATAAATTATAAAGTTAGGTAAGCAAAAAAAGACAAAATAATTGAGAAAAAGATTTAACACTGAATAACTGACATTTAATTACGTTATCAGTGGGAGTGGAACTCCAATTAAAGGAGGTACTGTTAATCAGAGGTCACAATTCAGAGCCAAAACTGATTAAGAAATGCAATAGAAAAAACAGACATTAGTAAAAAATAAAACTCTTAGTTCTAGTGAAATATTTGAACTTCTGCAAAACTTGAAAGAGACTATTTTCTCTCTATCATAAAAAGGGAGCATTCTACTGTAATTTCCTGACTTTGTTTCACTATTTTGTACAGTACTAGAAATATTAAAACAAACAAAACAGAACACAAGAAGTAAGGCAAACAATAAAAAAACCTTCCACTAACTTAGAAGTCATATCATGCTGTAACTCCTTTGTGTGGCAGACTGGCAAAAATCACTGTTTTCCACAGAGTAGTTAATTCAGTGCTTACATTTGATCCTCTTCAATGAAATCACTTATAATAAGACAGAAAGGTCATTTGCTTATGCTAGGGAGACTCAATGGACAGGTTATTAAATTTTTATAACCTAGGAAACGGTTATTAAAACTAGGTTCTTCTGATAAATTTGCAACCACCCATATATGAGCTAGCAGTCTTGGTATTCCACTCTGCAAATGACCCTTAACACAGACCAACTATATTATGATAACGTCTACATTATTCAAAGCAAGATATCATGTCTGTAATTTCTGTTATTTTTCTTACTACCTCATCATAACTGGGTACTATATAAAATAAAATAATTTAAAAAAAAAAAAAGAAATCATGCAGTTTTTACAGAAAAAAATAATGCAGAGGTCTTATCAATATGAAGATTTCCAGCATTTCAGAAAGAATCACAAGCTCTCTGATTTCAGGACTACTTTCATGTATTCAAGATTGATGTGAGAAAACTAAAACTTTGAGATTTTTTTGGCAGCTTTTTCTTGCCTTTCAGTCTGCTGGCATTGCTGTGGAATTTACAATAATCCTGTTATCTGTGTTACTTCAGAGAGCAGGACTACTATAACTGCACTCTGCTGCCAATTCATGAAAGCAGAAAAAAAACACCTGAGGAGAGAAACACACCAGCACAGACACAGAGAGAAAAATGTAAGAAAACTAAAAAAAACACAAACCATAGGATGGGTGCAGAAACAGCACATAGCATAAAAGGTATGAACTCAGTGATAGTTAATAATTACACAAATTCCTTTAGGAAAATATGACTGCTGTATAAAAGCTTAATCAAGTACTTCCTCTTCAAAATACAAATGCTGAAGAAGAATGAGCTCAGCATAAAAAAGAAACCCCTAGAAAGTAGTCCACACACAACCATTAACAACCATTGTAAACGCACACACCAAGGAAGTACATGCTTAAAGTAGTGAAGAAGGGAACGAAGGTTTCCATGGAGAAGCAAGTTTCATATAATTTTGGCTATTGCAGCCAAGTGAAATGCTTGCAGTCTTCAGATGTGAAAGGCGTTATTTCAACTTTAATTGGCCAGTGTCCAGATTAACATTACCAGCTCAAAGTTCAAGAAGTAACTGAGTAATCTATAGCACTCCAACAACAAATGTCATAGTACAGTTTAAAGTGTTTAAATTGCAGTGTTGCAGACATAACAAACCATCCATTTAATTTTAAGATTTCAAAAATTCTTTTTAATTTATTTTATTTTTTAAGAAATGCAGAAATTTTTACTTCCTTTACCTCAGAGTTAGACTGCTATCTATGTCAACAGTGTAGAACAACACTACAAACCCTATAGCTGACCTGATAACAACACGAAAAAGAATAAGTTGCAGTAGTTCAGAAGCTCACTAGATTTTTCAAATTAAAAAGAAACCAGTCTCTTTAATGAAAAACATAATTTGTAAGTTTAAAGTGTGAATAAATAAATTAGTAGTAACTGCTTTAGAAACATGTCCACTGTTTGGAAAGAGAGAGAATGTCTTATCTCTCATATGTCTCCTGAATCTCCAAACATCAATTGTCACCAAGAATTCTGGTAGTGAAGAACGCTTTGCTTCTGATAGATGTAAGAAAACCGTACAACTTGTGAGAACATATACTGGAAGTAATCAATATAGGGTAGGACATTGAAAAGCAGGCCTTAAGGGAAAAATAAAGATAGAGACTCATTTAAGAGAGAAATATATTTGCTTTGACTGTTCCAGGTTTCTTTTTCTGAGAAAATAACAGAATAGCTTGGAAATAGTAGAAGCAAACATTTAACATAGAAATGATTCAAGGTTTTGATATCATTTGTAAGTATTTAGTTTTCTGCTTTTTTGCATTCTTGAAAACAGTAATGGAGAATACAATCATACCACAGCAATAAACTTGGTAACAGTTCCACCAACATTTGAGATACATAATTTGTTCATAATAAAGAAAGGTAATAGAATTTATCAAATAATTTTTTACAGTCTAGTTCCCACACATCAGTAATAAAAAGAATGAAAAAAGTCTCTTTTGGACAAAACTGCCATTTTTACTTTTGAGTACTAAGTAGTCAAAATTTAAAAAAAAAAAAAAATTAGATAGCAAAAAAACTATTTCTGTTCCAGTATTTCTTTTCATATTATGTCCCATATTATGAAAACCACCAGAAAATAAACTATTCCTTTTTTCCTGGGGGGATGGACTGCTGAAGTATCTACCTAAAAAGGATCTTTTTTTAATTTTACATTAAGGTGCCATTGAATCTAATGCCATTCTAAATCATCTTTGTGTATGAATGAGTTCTCATCTTTGTTTTATAGATGAAAGCCTGAAGAACACTTACATTACATTTCATCCCCAAGACTATATAAGAATAAAATCTCAAAGTTCTAACACAAATGAAACTAGTGAATTAATAACTGAGCTCAATGTGATGATATAAGATTCAGTCAAAGCTCTTCTGGGTTTCTACCCTGTGTGTGAAAACAGAATAAATGCTTTCTTTAAGGACAGACATGATGATCAAAGGCCTGTACTCAATGGAGAAACAAATGACAAATATAGTTCCTGAAGGATAACACTTCTGAGTGAAGAAAAAAAAAATGAATCAATTAATCCATTCTGCAGAAAAAAGGATTAATTTTACAAATACTTGCTTAAGCATTTGCATTTAAGTTTAAATGCAATAGCAAACTTTTCACTACAGAGAACAATGAACAGAATACACCAGAGGGATGACCACCTAGTCATTAGTTTTGATTAGTGAAACTGAGTATCTTTGAAAGAGTAGCTAATAGGCAGATTTTTAAAGTTTCAAAAACAGATTAGGAAAGAGCATAATTTCCTACATCACTGTAACGCACACAATACAAAATACAGAATGGTATGCAATATCCTCATGTTTTATAACCTCAAATTAATCATTCCGAACTGTTAGAATTTGAGCCTTTAAACTTGTTAACAGTGCCATCAGAATCATGTTCTTTATGCGGAATAGTTGCATAATACAAAATTCATCCACTCAGTGCTATTTTTTTATATTATATATACACGACTACCTGTGTCTATGGTAAATCTCAGGTGACAGTCTTAATGATGCACTGTTCGTCCTTCAATCAGTCACAGAGCTAAGAAATTCTCAGCTTGGAAAAAGAAGTTTACTGAATTGTACTGACATGAACAACTAGACAATTTGGATATTTATAACATTTGCATTCACATGATTAACTGTTAAAGCTACAAAAGTTACTTTTGGCAGGCAGTTTTGCAGTTGTCTTTTCTGCTCCTGTACTTTGGTATTCTTTATGTTTAGCTTAAAGTTACATCACTGACCTTATCCAGAAAGCACAATATTGCTTTTTGTTGATTCTCCTCATCTGCATTTAGTTTGTGTTTCCCAATGGAAGCAATCAGCTGTACCTCTTGTTCCAGAAGTCCACAAAACGCTGCCTTTCTTTCAGCTCCAGTAAAAGTTCTGTTAATCCGTTCAGTCTCCTCCTGCCTCCATACTATGGATACAAACATTCGGGTTATTTTTTACAAGACCTTCTCCAGTGAACCTTCTACTTTCATATTTAAGAAATAACATAATTAATTTTTAATATTTCTTAAAAGCCAGTTTCCATGTTAGGGAATTCATTGTTATGCATACTTTCAACACAGGCAAAATGGGCAAATCAATGTAAATTATACAGATGTTCTGTGAGAGTATGTGTGCGTACATCAACTCCAAACTCAAAGACTGGTTAGAAGAAAAATTAGCTCTATGTGAGAAAAAGAATTTAGCTCCTGTGAAAACATGTGATGAAATGATTTCTTCAAAATTTTGCATCTAAAATAACTAAACTAACTGTTTGAGTCTCAAATAGCTCCAAAAAGCATGAGCAATAGGAACTTTTTAAACAATTGCTCTTCAAAGTCACAAGAAAAGGTACCAATCTCAACAGATTAAGGACAGCATCTTACTGTGGTACCACCAGTACTCAGTGTTGAGAATATTACTGCTTCTCTCTGCATAAATGAGTAAAATCTAAAGAAGCTTGAAGTCCTCCAAAACTGAGATAAAACTTGACTGACAGTCACATTTAGCACTCCAGGTCTTATGCTGAATATTTCAGTGGTACCACCTTTTGCCATCTAAGGCAGACAGGTGTGCATTAATAATTAGACAGTCATTGCTTTACTCTCCTTTTCCTGTTCTATAACAGAACCCTTCAGATGGAAGGAATTGCCATGCAAACCACAGGGTGGTAGTGACAGCAACACGTGAATCGGTACATGCTGTGTAAGAATCTGGCCTTCTGACTCTTATGGTCAAATCACCAAACCACAGGTACCTGTCACACTTAGAAATTAGACTACTTAATGACAGAAACATACAGATGTATACATAGGCATCTATCACAGTTTTTGTTTTGTAGTACCCATTTCTTGACTATAACTGCTGATACACAGACTACATAGTGTTACAGAAATCTGTCAATAAAATCAAATTCTGTGAATGGTGTTTTCCTTTGCATACATTGTAACAGCTCCTGGCTTCTCTGAAGAGCCTGTTTCATTTCAAATGTCTCTGTATTTTTTGTGGGGAATTTTATATGATCCAAAACTTCAACATTCCTGAATAATATCTCAAAGGGGTGTTACTGTTCCAGAACAGTTATGCAAAAGCAAAACCCAGTGTAAAAGAAAACAATCCAATATGTCGTGCACACTTACTGAAAAAGCCTATAACATCCTGTATCAGGTAAGATTAGAGGCAGGAGGAGGGAAAGGAGGAAGGTTTATTTTCTGCCTGTGGCTTCCTTATCTACAATACCTTATGTTTTCTGTTTCAAAATATTTCAATTCATTTCCTTAAGGCTCTCCAAGCTTTGATATTAATATGACAGCTGTCTGACAAGTTCTGAGTACCCAAAGATATATTTTTAAATAAAGCCATTTCAGCAAACAAAAGTACTGTATTGAATTAATTTACGTGAAGCTGTATATGCCTGAAGGGGGCAGCAACTTCAAAGGCAGAGCTAATAAATACAGTAAGCAGTTTTGTGCTTACAGAAATGAAGAAGCTGTCAATTTACATCAATACTTAACCTTCTGATTCACCATATACATGCAATCAAGTTTAAAACAGATAATCTGAGAGGAATATTTTTCAGACAAAGATTTTCTCATTATAATTTTTATTCCAGTTTTTATAAAACAAAGTAGTTCATGCTTTTCAAATAAATAATCAATGTCTCTATATGCGGACACACTGAATATATAGATACATCTCATTTGCACCATACAGTCAACAGGCAAGTCTTTGTACCAAGAGTAATTGCTTGTACTGGCTGACCCTGTAATAGTATCTCCCTGTTGTGATCAGCAGCAATAACCTTCACAGATCTCTAGAGGACAATAGTCTCATTCTATTACTGTCACAATGATTTAGCTTGTGTAGACTGTTGACACTATAAGAATGTAAAAGTAGTCTCAGATGCAGGTAGAAAAAACCAACAACTTCCTAGAACCACTAAGCTCTGTTAAAATAAAGAGCATGACTGCAAGTCTCCACGTAGAGAAGCAACAAGTCAACACTGGTAAACAAAAACAAACAAAAAGATTGATACCGGACCGATATTTTTAAAAAAATATTAAAAAGATATTTCAAATACTGGGGTTTTTTCTCTTCCAGTTTTGAAGTGGCACATGTTTTTTCAGGTTGCCTAGATATTAAAATTCCTGAACATGCAAAACTGGAAGTTTTATTATTTATGAATCCAATTAAATCAAATTAAGCAAAAGAGACACTTATATAACCATAAAATTTTAAATGCATAAATACTAGGAATCTCAGCACTCATTCAACTTGAACTCAGCTTTGGTGTTTCTATTGCAAATAAGACTCATCAGGCTTTAATAAAAAGTGTATTGTATATTTGATAGCACATTAGCTAGGAAACAGATTTTTTAAAGAAAATATTGCAGGAAACCAGACACCAAGTAGTAGCACTTGCCATAAGTGCAGAGGAAAAAAATTATTACTTGATACCTTGGCTTTTGACTACCTAATCTGACACACCTTTAAAAGGGCTTGATTCTTGTGAAGTGAAATACCAACTATCAATGAAGAAAAAGAAGGGCAGGGGAAAGAACCCCTAACAAACCACAAATCTCATGAAGACAGAATTCCCAAAATTCTGAAGGCCAGTAATAATTTTTGTATTTGTCACACACAGTAACATTTATAAATCATTTATACATTCAAACAAAGCAATTTGTTCAATGCCACACAATGTATGACAGTATGAAAAGATTAGCATATAGCTTGGGAATTGCTGAATTATGATCCTGAGCTCCATGAATAACACACATCACCAAATTCATGCTCAGTTTACCATGGAAGAAATATCTGGAATGGTTTAAGGTAGGGCAGGTGGCTTTGTAATGAAGCAGGTAATCTATTAGGCCTGTTCTGCTAAAGGGACAGTAATGTCCAAACTGCCAGAGTTATACCATAAGCAAGCACTTTAGCCTTAGGTAACATGAGTTGTTACAAGTCGTAGTGCAAGCCTCTTGCTTAAAAGGAGACATTTTAGAAAGAATTCTTGCAGTTTCATTATATGCTGGTAAAAGTCCACTGCTTTCTGTTGTTTTTGCTTTTCCAAAAGAACATAGTCTAGGGTTTTTGTTACATCTGCAACATTATTCTCCTGTAAATTATGTCAATTATCTGCAGTATTCACCTTATTTTTCCAGGAAAGTATAGGGGTGCTTGCCTGAAAGATTTTTAAAATTTTGACAACACAGTTTTGTGAAACACGGAATAAATTTGAAAGGAGAAAAAGCAGAAGGAGAAAACAACTAGGACAAAAGGGATAACCTTATATTGTAAAATTCTAGGCAAAAATTTAATCCATTATAAAAAATATCTAGATTAAATGATAAATGATTGATCTTAATAGTATTTTCTTCATAGTATTATTTTCAGCATCCTAAATGTGGACTAAAAAAATTAGAGTAACTCTGATACAAAAAAAAAAAAAATTCTGTTCTCTAGATGACCTTAACGTTATAAATGGAAAAAAAAAAAAAACAACAAAAAACCACTCCCAAATAGCATTACTCTACAAGCTGATATTTCCTAAAAAGGTGTGGTGGTTTTAGCCGGGATAGAGTTAGTTCTCTTCATAGTAACTTGTATGGTACTATGTTTTGGATTTGTGATGAAAACAGTATTGATAACATAGGAATGTTTTAGTTATTGCTAACAGTGCTTACACAGAGTCAAGGCCTTTTCTGCTTCTAGAAATATTCGAAAGCCAAATAATTCATTAAAAATGAAAGAAGTTCCACTGTAAGTCAAAAAAAATATCAAGGGAGTATATATAGAAACTTGTCAAAATCAGAACAGTTGGTTTTAAACAAACTGTACTCTTTTGCTGGTTTAAAAGTATCCCTTTAAGGAAAAAAAATACTTACGTTCTAGAGCATGGTACAGTAGCTCAAAGTCATCTTTTGTTTTAGGGTTCAGTCTTCGTTCATGCTCCCTTCTCAGTTTTTCTTCTTTCTCTTTCTTTCTCCGTAACTCTTCTTGTGCCTCCCATGCCAGCCTTAACCTCTTTTCTTCTCTCAGATTTTGTACTACATTTACAGCAAGCCAACGACGGAAATATTTCTGTAATACTATTACCTATATGTGATACAATACCAAAGAATCACGAACTTAAAACAATACAGCATAATTTTTTTCTAGCCACTTAACTACATTTTCTAAGATTCGTCTTGTGCTCAAGCTAATTTGAATGTTTGACATTGTACATGACATAAACAGTCATGTACTATTAGCCAAAACACTTGTATGCTGACTTATTTAAGTAACTGCAGCTGTTTTAATCAGTGAGTACAGTGGAGAAAAGAGGTTTAAATAATCAAGTTAAAGCATAAACTGCAATTACAAAATCTATTTTTCTTTTTCAAATCTCTCCTTAAAAAACACCTTTTGCCATGTATTGTTTTTATTCTTTTCAGCTTTGTGGGGAGAGGTCCTCATTTTACTATCCTTTTATATAGTATTTAGATTGGGAATGTAGACACATATTTGCAAAATTTCTTTTAAATTTCTAAATGCAAAAATCAACACACATACACACAAAGTCAACTGCCCTTCACTTATAAACAAATCATGAAAGTGAAGCTGCCAATGCTGTTATGACAGAACTTAAAGAGTCCACCTTCCAAAGTGGTGACTGTTAAAGACTAGGAGAATATCTATAGTACACCAAGGGAGCAGAGCGCACAAGCCTGAGCTGCTCCCAGCTGAGTTAACACTTCCACCATAAGCAATTTAGTCAGGTCAATACCATGAGCTAATAAGCACTGTTCAGCAGTGAAGGCTATCAAGCACAAAACTACACTAATACAGTTATACTGTCTCTAGAGATATCTTCACCTAACATTACTTTTGAATATGTCTTCAGCTGGTATTTCATTATGGAACTACACTGCACCGTGCAAATCCTTCAACTTGAACCAACACCAAGTTGATGTCTCTCTACTGTGCATTATAGATTGCCTATAGATACATTACTGATTTCAGTAAGTGGCACTAATGATCCCAGTAAAACATATTGGTAGTCCTGAGGAAACAGTTACCTATTTGACTTCTGCTTCTACAAGATGCTTATTGCCATCAGCTGATGCTGACCAAATAAGAAGTTCTTACAGAAGACTTCTATCCAGAAGATTTCAAAGCATCTTGCCAACAATGTCAATGCAATTATCCTACTTAGACACTTGGGGAATCAACTGTTTCTCCATTTAGTTACACTCACACTATTTCAAGGAAACAAATTAGTAACTAGAGCATTTACAAAGCAGTGCCCCACCTCACATGATGTTGGGTGTACTTAAGTTAGATGTGCAATCACTGAATATGTTGTTTTCAAGAAGAAATTTGGAATGCCTACATGGCATACTCTGCACAACAAACATACAGAATCTGTCACTGGAATTGCCTGCATGAGGCCACCCAGAGCATCAGAAAACCCCACAGACTCACCTCACGTGTTTGAATAGCCAGGTTCTACCTTAATGCCAAAGCAGGCAGCTTGAACACAATCCAAAACAGATCAGTTTGCCAAAGGTAACCTATCAAGTCTGTTAAAACAAACAAACAACCCCAGAAAACAAAACCCAAAATTTAAATGCAGGTCTCCTAAATCCTAACCCAATACTTCAGCCATTTGAGGCCAATCATTAAGCATGTAGCTTAGGTCCTTCCAGACAGTGCAAATGCCAGAGGGACAAGCCTGTTTTAATCCCTAATGTTCTATATGCAAGATAGAAAACAGGAAATTCAGAATTCTTAATATTTAAGAAATCACAAGGTCTCAAATATGGCTAAAAACATAGAGTAAACACACAGTTAGTTCCCCCAGATCTGAAAGATTACAAAATGTGAAGATTGAGCAGAAATTTTACAGTTCACTTTTAAATCCACTCTTTGAAGACTCTGAACACTCATTAGATATTCAGATAACCTTCTTAATACTTTGCTTTACAGATAGTTTCAAACAGCTAAGAACTTACTGCTTCCAGTCTACGTTTATGGTATTCTTCTGCTGTGAGATACTTTCCAGGAATTACTAGTTTGTCAGTCACGTTTGACACATACACGCCAATTTTAGTCATCTGTGTTGATGTTGTATTTCTTGTTTGTTGTGGCTTATTTTTTTCAAAAACCGTCTGGAGAAAAAATACATGTCAGATTACAAAAAAGCATGCAGATATTTTTTTTTCCCCTCATTACAATCAGTGGCAAAATTAGCTATTTGTAACAAAAATCACAAGACTAATGACATTCATTCACTAAATACTTCCAAGTGCACACTTATTTCTCATCTACTTCCTCATTCCTATTGGAAATAATTATATCAACATTCTATTCCATTTGGCAAAAACAACACTCTAAAAAGACACTAAAAAGCCATTACCTGTGTTTCCCTACAAAATAACTGAATTCCTTTCTCAAGTCGTTTTTTGGGTATCGTTTGTGATCCAGCATTATGAAATTCTATTCCTGTTATCGTGTTCTTAAATCCACCCAGAAATGGTTTCTGATAGGTAGGTCTTTCAATTTTTACAATTACATCTTGGAATGAATCAGAGTCTGTCAAAATGGAAGTTGATAGAGATATTGTTTCTTTTAGTAACAGACTGAGATTAGAGCACGATTAAAGATACACATGTAAAAACAGCATTTACCTGTTTGTACTCTGACAGTTATGAGATCAGGCATGTGGTAATCCTGTTGAACTGCTTTCCCAGGAAAATGTTCCTGATCAAGATATAACTCCTCAGACTGGATAATTTCATCAAAGTTAGCTCTAGTCCTCCTAAGAGTTTCATTATCCTCGACCATGCTTCCTAAAAATAAAACCAAAATTAATTCCTGATAAGATTCTCAAAATAAGCAAATAAATAACTCTTTCAAGTTTACCCTAAGATAATTTTATTGAAACACTGCAACACTGAATAATCATAGATTTTTGAGCTGGAAAGACAGTCAGTCTATTTGAAAGCTGAAATATACATTTTTAAGAGAGATATCTAATGTAATACTGCCACCACATAAAGTCATTCATATTACAATTTTTTTAAAGTTAGAGTAAGAAAAGTGCATAATTTTAAATCAAAGTGAACCATTTATACAGAGCTGAAAAGCTTTTTTTATATCTGTTCCCCATTAGCCTATTTAGAATAGCGTGGTCTTCGCTCCCACCAAAAGCAAAACATTTAATGTCTTCTCATTTGTCTTTAAAAGTAATAATACTTCATAACATTGGAAGCAGCCAGTCAGCATAAGTCTTATGTGGATATAAAGAACATATATAGAGATAAGTTATTTACATAGATGAGTACTTCATATAGATACAGAGGAGTACTACTCACAGACAGCACACTTTAAGGTTTTCCGTGCTGTCACTGAAATGATATGGGCTGGAAGAATCCAAAGCCCATATGAATGAAAAAAAAATCCAAACCAACCAAAAACAAAGGGGAAGAAGCTCCCGGCAGTCGCCAAAGGGGTGACTCCCTACCGAGCGCCCACCCGGGCGGGCACCCACCACCGCCTGGGGCCGCTTGGACCGCTCCCCCCGCCCCGAGCCCCCCGACGCCCGCCCGGGGCAGCCGCCCTGGGCGCGGGGTGCAGCGGGGGCCGGCGGGCTGCGGACGCGGCCCAGGGCCGGGTTCGGTTCGGGGCCCCGCGTCCGTTACTTTCCCCTCACGGCTCCCGCCGGGCCGCTCCAGGCCGCGGCGGCGTGTGCGGTAGCTATAGCAACCGGGACGGGCCGCGCGCATGCGCACTGGGGAGGGAGGGCCCGCGCCGCCGGACACCACGCCGGGAGGGGGACGGGCATTTTGGGGGCAAAAGGTGTGAAAGGGCAAAGGGTGAGAGAACTCCCCGCGTCCGTTTCACCGCACGGCGGTGAACGGAAGCGCCTGCAGCAACTTGCGCTGGCGGGCACCTGCGAGGGACCCGGCCATTGCCACGTCCCGGATCGTCACCCACAGTGAGGTGAAGGTCAACGCACAAAACCGCTTTTACCAGAATTAGAACCACAAGAAACTCAATTTCCTGGTGTGATTTCTGAGACAACCCACGTGTTTCAGCCCGCTACAGGAAAACGGAGACTACGCTGAGCTCCCACAACCATTTTAGAGGTGAAATACACAGTTCTGCGTCACAACCCTGGGAGAATCAAAAAAACCAAAAACAAACAAACAAACAAA
>KZ505738.1:107811-132792 GCA_002844005.1 Limosa lapponica baueri
TTCACTCATCTGCCTTTGAACACCATCAGAAATTACGTCAGATGAAAATGGGGCCCTGTTCAGAACCCACCCACTCAAAGGAGGTGAAGGACAGAGACAGCAAGTTAGAAGTAACAACACAAACCTCAGTTCTGCAATCTGAAAGTTGTTTTTCTGGTTTAACAGGCTCTGTTCCGTCCTGGCAGAGGGGGTGGTTTCCCCTCCCATAACGACTTCCCTCAGACTACCGCAAAGCGCTTTAAAGATCTAAAGTTTGTTAACTCTAAGGCTGGCAGTGATTTACCTTACCATATTACAGGAGATAGTGATAAAATCTTTTGCGTCATCATGTATTTCCAACATAGTTAATGGAGAAAAACCAAGCACAATCATCGCAGTCAGCCTCCAAATTACGTCTTGGTAGCATATTCATCTTAAAATAAATTACTTTCAAAGCAGTACTCCTAATTTAGATTCGCTCTTTCCTTTAAAATACATGCGTGCTGTTTTGTTGCTACAGTGTGGGATTTAAGTATCAGATATATAGTTACAGAGTTAATAGCCAGGTAAAAATTACTGTTTCTCTTCTTGGCAAAGATGTATTTTTAAATTAGCCCGGAACAAGGAAGACGTGAACTACACAACACTGTACAGAAGGCATACACTGTTACATCTCAAAATGGCAACACATTTTCTTTCCTCCCTTTATTCTACATAACTGCTATTAAAAGTTGATGCTACAGCATAACACTAATTAATTTAGTAATCTTATCTCACACAGATTAATTTGTGCTAAGATAATGAAACCAAATTTAACCAATGATGAAATAATAAAAATATAACACACTGAGAATTTTATAAAAAGCTCAGGAAGCTGAAAATCCCTTAATAACTCAGGAGAACCTTTTTAAGACTCAAGTTGATTATTCCTAAATTAAAGCATTTGTGAAGGCTAATTTAGTGTTTTGGGTAGAAAGATTTAGGAAATTATCCTATGTTCAGTCATGTGACAGAAAACACTTTAGACCAGAAAAATTAGGGAGAATATAAATGAGGAAATACAGCTCTAAATCCAAAACCCCCTCAAGGTAGCAAACAACTCATATTAGGGTCTGTAGGGAAGACATGTTTGTGCATTTGGGGAGGGGCGAAGATGTGAGTGCTGAAGCTCAGTTTTAAAACGCCAAATACCAAATTTCAGCACCAATGGGTCAAAAAAGAGGCTTCCTTTCCCCTGCAACACAACTCACGAGCTTACGGGAGAGCTATTGCAAGTCATGTGACAAATATGGCTTTAGAAGTGGAGAAAATAACTGAGCAAAAAGAGTTCAGCCAATGTCTCAGTTGTGACAAAGAATTCCAATAGTTTTCACCATATTCTGGCAAGTGTTTTTCACCCCCCTTAAGTACTGCATGTCAGTATCATTCATACTAACTAGACTTTGGGTTGTTTATTTTTTATATTGCTTCCTCTCACACCAGCTCAATCCTTATTACCTACAACCATTCATCTTTGTTTCTCATCTGATGTCCTCCACCTTCGTTCAAGTTTATAACCCTTTAGCATCTCATGTGAAAACTGTATTTTGTTAACTTTAGCGAAGCTCTCTTCTGAAATGCCATCTAGTGGTTTTCTCTCAGAAGAGACTAGCTTCTACCTTTTCCAAGGCTAAAAGTCTTCACAACCAATCAACGAAGCAAAATATTTTCCATGTTTTCAATTTTCAACATGTGAAAGTTTCTGTAATTATAGTAATAATAGCTGAAAAAAACCCCAATGCTAAGGAATGCAGTGACAATAGTTGCTAGAGTCAATACACCAGCTGTACTTGTTAGTTTTTCTCTTCTATCCTACTGCCCTAACACCTTGATTGTATGAAATATTATATAAAGATATCATTAATCATTGACAATGATGATGTCACAGGTAAACTTAAAGGCTTAATGACTATGAAAAAAGCAGCTATGACAACGTACATAATGTAACAGAGTGCAGTGGTACTCTATCAACGTTTAATTGCAGATTTTTGTCATACAGCTATATTCTTATCTTTAAACTCACAAGAACTTTATTGATGTGAGTAAAAGCAAGTGTTGTAAGTGATGTGAGTAAAGGCAAGTGATGTGAGTAAAGGCAAGAGTAAAGGCAAGTTCTCACAAGAACTTTATTGATGTGAGTAAAGGCAAGCTCGCATGGTATCCTTATGTCTAGTCAGGCTATTTTAATTGGGGCTTGTAAGCTTAATCTGCAAACAAAAGTTTTCAGAAGAGGCAGGCACTGTTTCCATTTAAACGTTTGATAGAACCTAGCCACATCTGTCAAGAAAAATCCACTATTTTTTTCGTATTATTAAGTAATATTTGTATGTTATGGATTCAGACAGTGAAGAAATCTATAACGTATACATGTTCATATATAAAGCCTTTGTAAGACCCCAATACTACGGTTTGTGCCATGTGTGTTACGCAAAGTACGCAAAGTGGAAGCAGTCTTTAGATTGCTAAATGTAAGTGGACATTAGGACAAAACATTTTTATGAAGTTGTTATAATCTTTAATTTAAAGACAACAGTCAGTAACAATAGATTAATAATTAATTTTTTTTTTTTTTTTTTACTTTCAAGAGGATACACCCTTTTGAAAATTATATTGGCCATCTCCACTGGTCAGAAGGAGGTTCTTCAACTAGAGGCTCCCATGGTTTCCACTGTATCATTTTTCTTGCCAGGGAAAGCTCATTTTCAGCCTGTTAATAAACACCACACACAAACAGTTAAATTCTATACAATTGCCAAAGTATTAAACTACCTCTATTTCAGTCCATTATCTCAGTGATGTCACCACCCATCACAGCCAGGGACTACCATAAATTTCATCTATAAATATCAAATGGAACAATGTGTTTTGAGCATTTCGGGTTTTGTTTTTAAAAAACACACTGAATCACCTCCAAATACCCAAACAGATAGTCTGTTCACCTAGTCATTCCCAACAACTTCATGATATTTTCCACTCTATTTGGATTACCTCCCAACATTATTCAATCATTTGCCCTTTCCACTGATTTAGACTCTGTAAGAAGCAATGTAGGTATACACGGTATAAATATAAACACATATTGTGTTAGGTTTTAGCATGGTCATCCCAATCACTACACGACAATTCATTTTCAGATTTTTTACTCCTCCTGTTCGACTGTTTTGCAGCAAAGAAAGATACGGAAAACTGCCGTTCTTCTGAAAAGAAGCTCAACCAAAGGAACACTGAAAACCACTACTCCCTTTTGTAGCTAATCTTAAATTTCTCCACTTTACCTGTACAATGACTTCTTCTATGTGACCACTATTCAGTTTGTCCTGTAGTTTTTGCACATCAGTCTCCTGTGTATTCAAATACATATAAATACACGTTAAGTTTTACTGGGAAGTAGAAAGCCCAGATAAAGCACAAAACCAATAATTTAACCAGATCACACTCTAGTCTTCCTCAAAACTACCATCAAATTAGCTGGCTTCTGTCATTTTACATTATCTAATGTCTAACACACTCTTCTTATTGGAAAACAAACACCAAATTCTCAATGACAAATACAAAAACCGAGTACTATTTAATGATATCCAAAGAAGCATTAGCTGCTAAGGGCTTTAGTGTGTATCTTTAAAGTACATTTTGATCTTAGCTTTTTATAAAATGATATGCAACCTTCCAATTATCACCTTAAGTACACAATACCAGCATTGTATACTTTAATGTACCAAAAAGTGTTTTAAAACGTTGAAAGGAAGGACTGTGCCAAGATACTACGTTGGTAAGAGCACATGCATTTTTTGTGCAAATGTATGGAAATTATATCTGTTTTACAAATCTTCAAAAATCTAAGTTTTCTTCTAATTTTCACAGTCAGTAAAAACATCAGTAAGAAATCAAAAATTTTTTTTACTATACCATTAAAATATACTAGTCAATAACAAAAATAAACCTCAAGACTTCAGTTACTTCTAAATTGATACCTGAAAGTTACATATACTCCTGAAAAACAGCCAGTCATTTTGAATATCATTCTTCTCATCCTAAAAGTCTTTTCATGTGCAATATTTATGAAACATGACTGTACTTACCCCTTGCACCAAATTAAGTCGCTGATTCACAATCTGCTCAGTGTACTTCCTGTATGCTGCATCTTTGGGAATGGTTTGCAGGACACCAAGGATTTTTGTGTACAGTATTCGCAAGCGCTGAAGTGATTACAAGACATGGTTAAAATATGCAACTAGAATTACTTAACTCCCTGTCCTACTTAACCTACTAGCTAACTATCTATACACAAAATATAGAGGGCTATGATATTCAATCCAGAAAAGTAGGATTAACAAAGTAACTAAGACTGAACCACAGAACTCTGTCTTGGGTAAGACTGGGATTTATTAGGACTGGGAAGTTACCACTGTCAGATTCCTCAAATTAAAAAAGAAGTTGCGATGTGAAGTACATTTGATGCAAAATGGAAACAACACAAAAAAAGCTGTGTTTCTAACGCTAACCATAATATTTTTTTAATTTTTTTTTATTTTTAGAAAAAGAGGCAAATTCATATCTAAACCATCAGTTTCTGAAAAATTACCTGATAAGGATATCAAGAACCACACAAGCTACCAAAGCATAATTAGATTTTTTTTTGGCACTTCTTCTCCTGCTGGTGCAAAGTTCTGAGTGATAGACAAATTTAAATTAAACCTGAAACTTTTATTGCTTGATTTAAATACAGTGATACAAGACACAATGGGGTGAAGAAATTGCAGCTTTTGGGCCATATGTTGGCTGTGTAACTGTATCTAACCGAGGAGCAACTGATGTCCTATAGGAACAATAAGAAACAGAAGCAGAACATTGGAGTCAAAGAAATACAAGGAATGGAAAACGAGAAATGAAAAGAGGACTAGCACAGAATCTATACTTCAATTAAAGCACTGCTGATTTCTTTAGTCTTGGCTTTAAGTCTTTAAGTCATGAAAAAACCAAAATGTATAAAGTTTACCCAGAAGATATCTGATAAGGGTGTAGACTGAGCTAGAATCATTTGTATAGAACAGTAATAATTTTTTTTCAATGATTCTTTTTGACACTATTCCTAACTTTCGATGGCAAAAGCATTTTTGAAATAAAATTGTTGCACAGTTAGACATTTCAAAGCATGGAGAAATTAAAGAATTACTGAAGTCCTTTCAAAGCTAATGCCTCCTGAATAAGCAAAATGTGGCAAACATACTATCATTACTGAGCCTGAGGAAGTAAAAAGAAAGTACCCAATTGGTTCAAGAACCACCTAATGTGGTTCCCAAGAACCACTAAAGTATCCCAATCTCAACGGTGCTTGCCATCACAGGGCCTTGATGTGGCTTTGCACCATGGGGTTAGCCTCTATTATGTAAGGCTAGGCTATCCCCTTGGTATAAGTGTAAGTTATTTCAGTACTTTTTGGAAATACAACATAGCAGGGCAGCAAAAATCTGTATGCTTGTGAAGCAGAAATCACATTTCTAAAGAACTGAATTTAAAGAGTTCTTTGCTTTTGCATTGGAGATGAGAGAGAGAAAAATCAAGAACTGGTTGATAAAAGTACTTGCACAAAGGAGGTTTTTGAAATTAGCACATGCAACATAAAGTACATGTGCAAAAAAACACCCAGTGATATGAATTAATCCTTTAAGAATTATTTTTTTTCCTTTGTCACTTTGGAATGTTTTTACACTTTCATTAAGTTGGCACCTCTTTAAGGTACCCAGCATACCTACACACACAAATACCTAACAAAAAGCTTTGCTCCGACAATTTCCATCAAATACAGAAGATGTGTGACGTACCTCATGAGGGTTTTCCGCTACAGCCAATCCTACAAGCCCAGTGGTCTGCACAGGGAACATAAACATTTAATGTAGCTAAGCATCTATTCCCACGCTACCTCATTAGTCTGTTTTGGCTCAACACACACCTGAGAAGGGCCACTCTGTGACATGAGCCTCTGCCTCCCACAGCACGCACGCGACCCCACTAATGAGCAGTGTTCTGACCCGCGCACAGGGAGGGGAAGGAGAACGCAAAGAGAGGGAGCAGCTCGCATTACAACGCAGCTACCGGGACGCCTTCCCGCTGAGGGGAACGCCGGCCTACCCCCCCCGCCCCCCTTCCTCCCCACACAAGGGGCCCGCACGCCCGGCCCACCGCCGCTAACTGCTAACTGTTACCGCGTGCGGCGGGAAGGGGAGCCGGGCACCGCTGTTCGGGCCCCCCATACCCTCTCCCCAGAGACCTGGCAGGGCAAGGAGGAGAAGGTACCCTCACCTTCCTCAGCGCCCCCGCCATGGCTGCGCCGGACGCCCCGGACGCCCCCGCCGTGCGCGTGCGCATGCGCGGCACCGGGTAGAGGACATGGCAAAGGACGCCGCACCGCGCATGCGCGCCGGCTGCACCGGCCCCCGGTGCAGGCGGGCAGCCCGCGGAGTGGGTCGGGTCGCAGCGCAAGGCGCATGCGCTGTCCGCCGGCCGTGAGGCGGGGAGCGGCGCATGCGCAGTGCGCGTTGGGGCGCGGTGTGGCGAGGGCGGGCAGAGGCGCGGAGGCCGCGGGGCGGGCCGCGTCGGGCCTGCGGGAGCGGTGCCTCATCGTTGGTGCTTTGCCTGACTTAACTCTTTCAGATATAAACCCGTGTTGTGTTGGTGTCTACATGAAACGGCTAAAGGCAGTTTATGCGCAGTTTGCAGAACTTGGCCGTTTCTGAGGGAGGAATGCTCCGTTGGGAGATGAGCGAGGAGAAGGGCGTTACACAGAAGTTGTAGTCGCTGTATGTTGCGTTTAGATCCTCAGCACACGTCTAGCAAAGATGCAGTGCGCATGGGGTTGGTGTGGTGTGTGTGGCTGGCGGCCGTACTTAAAATCAAGTGATTTTAGGGTCTCAGAACTATTACACGTTTGTATTTTTTGCTTTGTTTAATTTTCCGAAATGTTTTGCAGAGTCCAAGCTTAGTCGAGGCTTCAGAGTTGATGTCAAAGCTCCCTTCCATGACTCAAACAACTCTCTCGAGCCTTAAAGCTTCAGAAGCGTGTTTGGCAGCTGCAGGGAGCAGTTTTGTGTGGTGTGTGCTTTGACATAAAGCTGTTGGTGTACTAGGTGTGATTTGAATATGTGTCAGCTTCTGTCACTCTTTCCTGAAGCACTTAGGTATTTAGGTATTTTAGCACTTATGCAGTAGTTTCTAGTACATGAATTATAGTTTTCTGCAACATACATGTTAAAAAATAAAGACCTTCCGATTGATAACTGATGAAGAGTATAACAGTATTTTAATGCCTGGGAATAGGATCTAATTTAGAAATAATGCTGAAACTTATAAACAATTAATATATATATGCCTATAGCAAAATTATTATATTAAAGGATTGTACGTGCATGTATTTGTCAGTCAAATCTTCCTTGAGGTTGGTAACTTCCTGCCTCAGGGAATCCACATAAGTATTCTGGAGTTTGTTTAATAAGCAGAAGCGTGCATATACTTTCTATGAATTTTAGCTGTGAAATTGGCTTGACCAAGAATTTGTGTTAAAAGTAGCTGATTAACTACAGAATCAAAAATAAAGATCACTGTAATAGAATACGGCAAATAGGTAATTTTTGAGTTAAAGTGATCAGTTAATAAAGCAAAAAAGCCTGTAATCTAGTCTTTAAATTATGAGCGGAGGTAAACATGATGTTCATTTAAAGATCCAGTTGGCCTTGAATTAAGTTTTATCTTTATGGCCTAGCTGCTAATTAAAAAGGTGAGTTTTGCATAGTGAGGTAAGATTTGATAATAATTGTGTTGTAACTTTATATTGTATTTACTCTGGACAATTTTTTCTTTATAATTCCTTCGGCCTGCCCATGAGGTCCTCTTTTCCGTAACTGGTAAGCAAACCCAACAAACTGAGCTTCAGAATATCATAGAGTTCTCACTGAAAGCCAATCTTTTAATCAGACACGTGCTACCTCCGTTCCATAACTAAAGCAAAGCAATTAATACAGTTTATATCAGAATTCAGGGTTTGTGCTTCTCCGCTCCCGAGAGTTCTTTGAAATTGCATCAGAGAGACCTGGTGTTTCTTTCCAAGGCATTGAGAATCTCTTTCCTATCAAAATTACATTCTTTAAAAATTTTGGCCTTTTTTATTTGATCTTCCCTGTATTTTTGCTTTCTCTGTGTTGGTCCTGATTACACTGAACAACCACAGCACACATTGTTCGGTGCCTGGCGAGTTTTAGCCAAATGAGCTCAGTTAGCGTCATTCAAACACTAGTTCTAACCATCTGTTCAGACAACCCAAGCATGTAGATGTCCTTGCCACATCCTAATACAAAGAGTAAAAAACAGTAAAATATATTGATGAGACAGTTCATTCAATCAATCCAGAAGTGATACAGTAGGAAGTTTCCAAATTGCCAAACTCTGTTTCAACACATAATTTATTTTAACATATAACAACTCCAAGACCTAAGAAGTATTATCACAGTACATTCAATAATTACCTGGTTTTGAAAACAAGCCCCCCAAATCCCCCAAACCAACCACATAGCATTTCACAGTTTATTATCTGTGGGATTGGGGGCTCTGTTAGGAGTTTTATCTTGTGTGTTAATATACAGCATGTAGGCACCCTAAAAGGACCTTGCCCTTTTTTTTTGTCTCCCCAATCAATTTATCTCTCTGTGAAGTCTTGCAAATTGCCAAATGATTTGATATCTGGACAAGATGTCAAATTTATTCTGCATGTTTACATGCATGGAACGTAGTAGACTGATGGATTTATAACTAGTAACTATGTAAGAAAGACCAGAGTGGGACACTATTTGCATAGTATTGCAAAATAGTGTTAAAAAGACCTGAAAAGCAAAACAAAACCCTACTTTGTAATATGGATATGTACTAGTTCTGATAATATCCTGGTTATGTAAAAGAAATTAAAAAAGGTAAGAAATTAAAAGATTTATGTTCTTATATATATATTATAAGTATGCATTTTAGATATTTTTATTATATAAGAATATATTTCTGTTCTTAGCAGCTCTTAGCCAACAGTAGAGCAGGGCCTCAGCACTGTTTGTCTGCTTCTGTTGTACTGGGTTTCTTTGGAGGCTCACCACATTTACTTAGGTCGCAGTGGCAAAAGAAGTTGTGATGAATATTATTTATAATCATTAAATGGTTTTCTTGATCTTGAGTCCGAAGCTGGGATGCATGTAGTGCCGTAGTTAAGCTTACAATTCTATAAATGCAAGTGAATCATGGGGCACGGAAGAGTTCACAGCGTACAATTTCGTTTCATCACAATAATTAAAAATAAGTTGGAAGTTTGTTGTTTCAGTTTGTTATGTTCCCTTTTTGTCTATTCATTTTAGTAATGATAGTAACTAATTGGCTAAAACCAAAACAGAGCTATTGCATCAGTGACGTGTATGTCTAGCTAGAGAAAAAATATTCCAGCTTCTTCTTCATCCCATGCCTGTGATTTAACTTACTGGGTACTGATGTTCTTGATGTTACTCTTGGGTTATTCTGCTTTTGCATCACTGCTGTTTGTGGTGCTGTACTTCCTGCTTCTTTGGCCTACTTCAAGTTACTAAATCGAGTCAAATAAGTACTATAATTGGCTGTCATTGAATCTGTAAATCTTTGCATCATATTGGTCTCAGAGAGAGAGATTAGTGTTTTGTGATGTAATATAGCAGGATCAACAACTAGTTGAAGGCTAAACCTTCTCAGATTTGTTTTAATTTATGTAAATGTGTTAGCAAATAATTTATTTTCTTAATGAGAGTTGTTGAACCAATGAGGGCACAGATGGTCTTATTATACCATCCAGACCTCATGTTACATTTGACGAGATTTTAGAGAAGTCATGTGTAATACTTTCCTGTGGGTCGCGTCTGCTTATGTTACAGTTGTACAAGGTCAGACCTTATTTTATCTAGCAACTGCGTATTTAATTTTAGAAGTATCACAGGACACATCAGCTTGCGGGGCACCATTCCTGGCTGTTCAAAATGCAGGCCCCAGAGTAACAGTGGCAAGATAATGGGTTGAAAAGGTGAGAATATGTTATGCTCGCCAATTAGACTAACAGTGAAATAGTTTAAAACTGTAACGTTTAATAGACTGAGTCCAAATTTAGATTGCTATTAATTATTTTGTTGCTATGAATAACCTCTTTGCATGCCTAAGGGCCTTCTATTTATAGAGAGTAAAGCTGGGATTGTCTAGTTTATTTTAAGGATAAGAAATTAGAATAACATTAACACTCACATAACGTTAACTTTATACCTATGTGTTTGAGAGAGTGATGAACGCTTGATACACTTCTTTCCAAGGAAAGATACAACTTCCATGATTAGCAAGTAGTTCAGATTTTTTTTCGATGAAAACCCAGTAACTTAATTTAAGAGAGCAAACCTTTGTTTTTAAGGAAAACAGCAAAAAATAATATCTTTATTTTTTCTGGCATAAATGGAAAAAATAGCAGAAAAATGTCAGACTACTACAAATGTTATTTAAGGAGAAGATTCTTTGTAATGCAAACACTGAAACTTGTTTAGAGGAAGCATTTGCAATTGTTTCTAGTGATCTGGTGCCTAGGTCTGTAATTACGAACCTTCCATTCTTGAGCAGAAGAAGATTTTGCTGCTGAGCTTTTTAGCCTGTTCATTGCCACATCACGTAATGTAGCAGGGATGTCTCCCCTGCTGCTCGGTGTACCAGCCATGCTGTTATATTCCACTGTGATCCTAGTGGAACATCCACGCTTCAGTTGGACCTTGTCACCTCAGCACAGTGTATTACCAGCGGTGATATAGCAAATCAGGCTCTCAAAGCATGTATAGACCCCTGGCAACGTGTCCTGCACTTGTGCTGTGGTGAGCTGTTTGCCTTATACTTACTCTGCCATGTCACGGTCACCTGCTACCTTACTGACTTTTTCATTTTATAATATATTATTAATTTTTGTGGGTTAAGATAATCTGAAGGCAGTACACACAACAATTCTGAAACACTCCTCATCTAAGACATTCCTGGTTACGTCTGTGGTCAAGCAGAGCTCTGTGTTTCCTGTGGCATATTCAGTTCTGGGGAATACAGGAAAGCAGGAGACAGCTGACCAAACGGGTATGAATGTTGTATGACCAGAAAAAAAGGAAACAAGTTTCTATGACAATCTGTAAACTGATTTCTTCCTCTAATCTTTTGGAGATAGAGGGGAGGTAGAAAGGCAATACATATTTTTTCCCAAAATAAAAGGATTTTCTTACTAAATTACTATCCTGCAAGATGCTCTGTGTTCTTAACTCTTCTTGGAATCTATGACGTTGGAGGGTGTTGATCACCTCACAGGACTAGGCCATATGTGAACATCTTCATAAAGATATTGTAATTTGCCAAAACAGCCTTTTCTCAGAGAACTTGCAATGTGGGGGTCTAGTCAAAGGCCTGTGTAAGTCTTCAGGAGTGTTTTTGGTTCAGGCACTGGGGTAAATATGATGGGCTGTAGTATAATAATTTTCAGTCTCAATTCTCCTAAGGACAGCAACTTCAGTAGGGCTTGCAGGGCATGAAGGTCCATCCATGTGGATCTGATAGGGTGATCATGATTCATTCAAAAAACACTCCAAAAATTTCAGCAATGGCATGAAGTCTTCAAATAGCGGGTTTTCAAAAGAAAAGGTGTGAAGAAAGGGAAGATAGCTTCTGTTTGCCTTTAAGGTGTTGTAGAGGAAATGAAATTATGAATGTTACACTTTTTTTTAAATTATCTTATGTAAAGTAACTGTTTAGTCTCATTAGGAGCATCTCCCAGCTGCCAGTGAAATGTTAGTTCATTCTAAAATGTACTTTCCTTTTAGTTGGTGGCAGGGAGAGGCTGTAGATGTGTTTATTGAGATACAATTCTAAAACTGCTAGTCCAAAAGAGATTTTATCTTTGCTGTCTAAAAGGTTTGTCAATCTTCAGAAGAGTGTATATTTGTGGGTTAAATAATAGAACCTTTCAGGTGCTATAAGAATTAGAAAAATGTCTATCAAAATGTGAAGATAAATGCACAGAACCTCAACTCAGAATTCTCCTGCCTGTCAACAAAGTGCATTGCCAGCAAGAGATGAAGAATGATCTTAGTGATGATGAGAATTTTACATTCTGGTTAATAAGAAACCTGTGGCAGCATTTAGGAAAAAGAAAAAAAGGTCAGCTGCTTTGTTTTGTGTAGAAGTTTTTTGAAGTTGCTATGTTTTGTAATACACCTTGGAAGTTTGATGTGGGATACCTGGCTACCTTCCTTTCTGCATAGAGCAAACTATATGTAACACACCACACACACACCCTCACTCACACACCCCCCCCATTTCTTATTAATTTCTTATTGCTGCAACAGACTTGATTGGCTTTCATAAGCTTGTTTTGATCATAAGAGTTTCAGAACATTGTTATTGTTTTTTAGAATTATGGAGAAGTTCGTATTGTCCAACCTGTCCAACAGGATGTCAGTCAGTCAGCATTCTCGGTAATTTCAGAAATCTTTTTTGCATGAGAAGTTCTACCTAAACTTCAGTATGCCAGAACATAGCTTTGAGAACTTCTAAGCATTAATATGATGTGCAGCAGATTTAACATTAGGTAGTAGGTGAATTATTTTGGTATGCGTGTCTGCGTTGTGCTGACCAGTTCATCAGTCTAACTTAATGTGTGAAATCTTCTTGTGGACTGTTACGCTGGAGCCTTGGTCAGAGACACAAAAGGAAGGAACAGAGAACCCTTCAGAAAAGTATTTTCTTTTATGAACAACATAATGGACTATTCTTCGAAGCTCCAAAAGACGATGGGTTCATTAATACTTTTTTATTATTATTTGTGGAATTTTTTTTGCAGTCAGAGGTGGCAGGCAAGACCAAAGTTGTATATTTTTTCCTTCAAAGAAAATGGGACTGAAGTGGATATTTTTTCCACTTCAGATTGTCCGTCCTTGCAGTTAAAAACCTCAGCCACGGTTCCAGTACATATTGAAAGAGGTGGGAAGCTGCATTATGTGTGAATCTGAATCCAGGAGACCTTTGGCTTCTGAGTCATTCTGACTCTAAGCCATTACTAATTTAATTTGGGTTTGCAAGCTTTATCGTAATATACTAAGTAGTAAAGTGTTTGTGGATGGGATTGTAATATTGGCTATGGTACTTTGATTGACTTATTATTTATGGGAACAATGCAGAAATTAGTCTAAAAAGAAATCTGGTTAGCACTTTTCCCTTGAAGATAATTTTTAGAAAATGGCCTCCAAATAATTTCTACAATGATCCTTCTCTATTTGCGAAATGACTAGGACACCCCACAATCATCATCCTGCGAGAAACATACAACAGATGCTTAGTATAATTGTTTAATATTTGTGCAACACTTTGATGATAAGTGTTCTGTGTGGTAGATACAGTACATTACTGTGTGAACTGTGGGAGCAGTAGTTTAAAACTTTTTAAAAAATTAATTCAACATCTTGTGTTCCTAGTCTGATTAAACGTGTTAAGCCACTAAGATCAAATAAGAGAAGCTTTGGCAAAACCCAAAGCCCACTTGTAAAACCCTGGGTAGGTACAGCTAGGCATATTTTAACTTAAGTTTTTGTTGCTTATATATCTTTTACAATATATAAATGCTACATTTTACACTTCAAGAACCTACAGGAAGATGTTATAAAGAGCAACATTCCTGACCTTCCAATGGTAGTTATAATTTACTAGCAAGGCGTTCGGTTGATGTGATATCACTAGCAAAAAGCATAGGGATCATAAGCCACAGTTAAAGTTGGTGATATGAGCATACTGAATTTAAGCTGGTGACTATAGTTAAAAGGTTTGACATACTCCATTACTAATCCACTGAGCCTCCCAGCTACTCTCACACCTTGAAAATAATAGCTGGCATGGCTTGACCATCACCCAGGCTTGTGAACTGAACTCCTGTGAATGTCCATTAAACTTCGTGACTGCAGAAGTGCAGAGACTCCAAAGACCTTAGTCTGCTTTGACAGACCATGCTTTGGCCTTGTAAAAATAAAGCAAGATTTGCAAGTTTTGGTGGCTTTTATTTTAAAATATATTAATAATCATTTAAAGTGATAATGACACAATCTATTGTAATGTTTTGTTGTACCGCTACCTTCCTGAAGTCCAAAAATCTTGTACATTATTACATCAACCTAAAGTAGGTTTTGCATTTGGTATCATCTCAATTCCCTTATTTTTCATTTGAGAAAACATCCCCATCCAGTTCCAGAAGAGGAGAGGTGAATAAAGGTTACAACTGAAAACCATAGAATGGTTTGGGTTGCAAGGGACCTTAAAGGTCATCTAGTCCAACCTCCTCTGCCATGAGCAGGGACATCTTCAACTAGATCAGGTTGCTCAGAGCCCCATCCAACCTGACCTTGAGTTTTTCCAGGGATGGGGCAACTACCACCTCTCCGGGCAACTTATGCCAGTGTTTCACCACCCTCATTGTAAAAAGTTAAAAGGTCTTCCTTATACCTAATTTAAATCTTCCCTCTTTCCATTTAAAGTCATTACCCCTTGTCCTGTTGCTACAGGCCTTACTAAAAAGTCTGTCCTCATCTTTCTTAAAAGTCCCTGTTTAACTATTGAAAGATAGTAAAGTTCTGAATTCAGAACTGGATGGCGTGTCACCACCTACACTGACTCGCCATGGGTTTTTGCACGCTGAAATCCTGTGTCCAAACAGGATTTGTTGGTGGATCCACCTTGTATCTCCTGCCAGTGCCACCCAGGGTGAAGGAAGAGGGGAAAAAGTGCTCTTTCCCCATGCAAAAGAGTCAAGTTAGTTCAGAGCTTCTCTGACAGAATTTGGTGTTTGTGTAAATCCTGAATAAGTACAATGTGGGATCACCCTTAGAACTGATCATGTGTTTCATTCGGAACTGCAGACCCTCTCTGTAAATAATTCTCAATTTGGGTGTTTTTCTTTTTTGTTCCTATAATTTTTAAGTGTATACGTGTTTCTGTTTATGTTCATGAATTCGCTGTGAATGCCTGTGCTTGGTAGGAATTGCTTATGTGGTGATAACTTCATTATTCATGCTTGTATGGAAATCACTGATGTGATGATCACAGCTCTCTAAAGAGGAGAAATTTCTTTTTATGGTTCATAAATTGTCCAGTATTTGTCTGTTGATGGCAAATGTAGTGTATGAACAATAAAAAGAGCTTTTCCTAAATGGCATGTCTAGTACTAAATGTTTCCAGGGTTGTTTTCTTCTCTATCACTGTTTTTGAACAGAAACTTTATCATTTTTAACTAGGAATAAACTCACCAAAACATTATTAAATTAAAAGAAATTTATGGAAACACCTGATTTTATTATAAAAAATACCTTAAGTGAGAGATGATCCTTAGCAGTATGTTTTTGTGTGTATTTCGAAATAGCTCATCATTCTAGCTCAGCGTAAGAAATGATGGATGAAAGAGAAGATTTGGTTGAAGATCTGCTCACTGAGTATGCCATACAGCTCAGCATTCAAGAATCAAATGGGGTCAAACCACCAGTGTCTTCCAGCTATAATGACAGGTACTGTCAATTCACTGTGTTAGATATTATGCCATGTTTTAACAGTGTTTATATTTAACATTGATACTTAGTGCCTTCTGTCACGCTTACAACATTTCTTAGTTTGACTGTTATGCCTCTTTCTCAGTAAAGCAGTGTCTGAAGCCATGATTTAAAAGAGTAAACAAAATACAAATGTTGATCTTGCTTTTCTCAAACATTTCTGAATCTGAAGGGCTTATTTCTGTAGCATGGGGGAAATACAGATATATATTTTTTCTTTACCAAATTAGGAGTTTTATCAGGTCAGCCCGCAGCAGGAATCACGCGTAACTTTGAGTACTCTGAATGTCCACAGAACAGGTGTAACTTAGGAGGTCACAAGGCTAATCAAGATTGTAACTGATGTATTCAAAGGAGAGTTGGCTGAGATGAGAACCTAAATGAAAATATTACATAAATAATATAATGTGTCTACTTTTTGTTTATATTTTTTCTGCTTTTTTTTTGGATAGTTTTGTACCACCTAGTGAGGAGAATAGGAAAATTGTAACATCCATAAAGCAAGGTAAAAACCCTAAAATAAAATCATCCCTTGGCAAAACTGAGCTTTCCATATATTATTTTTCCAACTGCATCTCCTTTATCTTTTGGATTTTTTAAGGTCATGTATTTGAGCTCCAAGAGCTTGTGAAACAGAAATATGCTTTGGATGAAGCTGATGAAAGAGGGTGGTTTCCACTGCATGAGGCAGCAGCTCAGCCAATTCAGCAAATACTGGAAATCATTTTAGATGGTGAGTAAGGTAAAAATGTCCCACAAGATAAAGGGAGCAGCAGAGAAACATAGAGCAATAAGCAGCCATCCGCAACAACAGGATAGAACTGTTTACTAAAAAAAGTATGATCAAATCCTCCACGGAGCATCTTGCTTATGTTGTATAAATATTCAGGCAAATTTTCTTTTGGGGAAAATGGCATCAGTTTACACCAGCAAAGAACTTGGACCATTTTTAATGTTTTGTTCAGAAACCTACAGACAGAGCAAAAATTCCTGTGCAGTATTCAGTGTGTTTGGCAGTACTAGTTAGGTTAAATTAAATGTAATTTCAAGTAATTTTCATAAAGACTTAGCATTTAAGCATTTCTGGGATATGTGTATGTGTTAGCAGTCTTGTGCTTTATTTTTTTTCTATCTTTTCTCACTTTCTTACCTCTAGCATCTTATAAAGCAATGTGGGAATACAAAACATGCGATGGAGAAACACCATTAACTTTGGCAGCGAAAGCTGGCTTTGTGGAAAACGTACAAACCTTATTGGAAAAGGGTGTTTGGCCCAATACCACAAATGACAAAGGAGAAACTCCACTTCTTATTGGTATTTGCCTCCTCTCTCTGGGTTTAAATAAAGTGAATGGCAGTGCTTCCCCTCCGCTAAGTGCTCACCCGAGTGCTCTTATTGGCTTGTGTGGTTTAGATGCTGGTCAGCTTTGTAGGTGAAACTAAATGCCCAGCACTCGGTGAAACGTACCCATGGTTCAGTTCAACACTCGTGATGCTTTAGGTGATCACTGATCTGCTCTTAAAGTTGCTCCTTATGCTGCAGGTGATAGGATCTATTTTTTTGTTCAAGGCACTTTCTTGGTATCTTCAGGTGCTGTAGGACCTTTAGCAACCTGGCTCTATTTGACCACCTTAAGGTAAAAGTGTGGTGGAAGAATAAGCTGTTGCTTTAACTTGAATGTACTTTTTCTGGAGGCCTGGAGGTTATTGGAGCTTTTTAGTTTTATCAGATGATTTCTTTGGGAGTAGGCAGGTATTTTCAATTTCAAAATCTCCCATCTCATTTCCTTCCCCTCTTGCACTGAAAATGAACTTTGACTGCATTTCTAAGTAATACCCCAGTCTGAAGAAAGAAGATTCCTTTGGAAGATTTTATGCTATTTATAGACTTAAATGAGTTTTACTATACATGAGCAATTTAGCTGTATCAGCTTTTAATTTCTGTTGAATGTCGAAACATCTCCATTCTTCTGAGGAGAATTAAATGAAATTAAATTAATACAATATAAGAAAAGACAATATATAATACAATTATCAATATTAAAATATTCAGTTCTCTGGATTTTTGTTAACTTTCATAAGATGTGATTATTGTATTAACATTTTAAGGCCCTGAGGTATTTCTAGAGCGTTCCTCTGCAGTGTCTTGCTTTGCGTTGTTTTAGCTATTTTGAATAATTGTAAGACACTGAATCTTTTAAGCTATTTTCAGCCTTTGCTTTTAGTGAATCTTGCAAAGAGTAACTAGAACTTAAGAGAAGGGTCTTTCCCCCTTATAATGACAATTTCATTTCCTAAATATTTCTCTATACAAACTCCTGAAAATTAGATTTTTCAGCTATGTATTGTTTATGTGATGCTTTCTATATTTTTGTGTCACTCAGCACTGAAAATGTGGGTGTAAATATTGTGCATCATACATTTCAGTCTTAGTCTAGTGAAATCAAGGATCAGGTGCTTAACGCTTAATAGATGATGCTCATGATTTAGTTACTCCTTTTAATTTTAAAGCTTTGGGTTAAAGGGCTCTTCAGTACAGAGGTAAATTCTGAAGAAGAATCTGTCTAGTGGGATGATTTCTGCTTCCAGATACATTTGATAATACTCTACCTCAAAGCAATTGTGGATAATTATGAAGACTGTTGCCTCTTAAAAACCTTCTTACTTGTATAATGGGACATTCACAAAAGTTAAATTTGCTCACCCTATGATGCTGATCTCCCTCAGCTGCCCCACCAGTCAGTGGAGAGATCTGCTATTCCAAAGGATGGTCCAGAAGTAAAATTAGAATCTTACTCAGGATAACTACTTTCTATGTGAATAATTTGCAGGTGTAGTTATCCATGAATATTTCAAACCCTGAACCTCAAAAGGACAGAACATGGCCTTTAAGTATGCCAGATGTCAACTGCACTTTAGCTGACAACAGCCACTGAGCACACTCTAGGATTAGAGTTACCAGGTGACAAAGTCACAAGTGGAATTCGCTGGGGACACAGTTATGTTTGCACCAACTTTAGAAGTAAGAACCATATTAAATATTATGTTATTTTTATTGTTGCTCTTCCTTGTGATACACCTGCTTCTGCTTTCTCAGAATCAAAGTGATGCTGCTTTTGCCCTCCATGCTCCAAACTCATTTTCGAGCTTGTGTTGGTTTACCTTGATTTCCTAAGCAGCTGACATTACCATTTATTTGCCAGTAAAATGGATTCCCAGATTTCTAGGACTGGAAATCTTTTTAATTTCCTCATATCAGGGCACAAGGAAAAGCTTTTCTAAACTTACTAGATGTCTTCAACTTTCAAGACAACATACCTGAAAATGTAATTGCGTTATTTTTTTCCTTTTTAAAAATATCTTCAAGCTGTAAGAAGGGGCTCCTTTGAAATGGCATCCACACTGATTAAACACAACTGTAGTATCCACCAGCCGTGTGTTAAACGTTGGTCAGCAATGCATGAAGCTGCAAAGCAGGGACGCAAAGACATCGTTGCTCTTCTTCTGAAGAATGGTGGAAATGTGAACCTTAAGGACGGATATGGAGTAACACCATTGGGTGTTGCTGCTGAATATGGTCACGGTGATGTGCTGGAGCATCTTATTCATAAAGGTATGTAGTCAGGTAAAAGGGAAATACACTTCTGCACTGGCATACATCTTGCCTGGTTGTTGCGGTGGTTTAGGGGGATCACGGAAAAGGAAAGAAAGAGTAGTGATGAATGAGAAGATTTGGTTTCTTGGAAGGAAAGAAAGTATCTGTGAGTGTTCCTGCTAGACTGGAGGGATGCTTACACGTTTCCATAATGCGTGTGAGAGGAGCGGCAGAGTTGATACCAATCCATTTCAGTCAAGGAGAGACCTTCTTGCCCTTCTTTATTTCTCTTTACTCCTTTTCCCTCTCTCCCTCCTTTCTTCCCTCTCTCCCTACCTTGTACAGAATTATATTGGTATTAATTAATGAAATGAAGTATTTTCAAAATATGCAAGAATTTTGCAAATCCTCAGGTATAACACTTACAGTCAAAGCAGACCCCACTCAGGTGAGCATTTGAACTTGTATCTGTACAACTCTTGTTTTGCCTTTGAGTTTTATATTTGCCACAGGAGATCTTTCTTGTTTTAGTAAAGTTTTAACTTAAGTACATCTGAAAATGAAGAGGAAAGTTCTCTGGGCTTGTTTTTGTGATGATCTGCAAATGATTTTGGATATAATTATAAACTCCGTGTCCTCCTTCAAGGTGGAGATGTCCAGGCCTTAGCAGACGATGGTGCATCGATACTGTTTGAAGCAGCCGGAGGAGGTAATCCAGACTGCATAGCCCTTCTTTTGGAGTATGGAGGAAGTGGCAATGTGCCTAACAAGGCAGGACTGCTTCCCATACACAAAGCTGCTTATGAGGGGCATTACCTGTGAGTATGAGCTCGGACTTTACATGTTCTTTAAGATACAGTGTGGCACCAGGCCACATTGAAGGCGACTGCGGTAAACTTGCAGATGTATAGATCATTTATATTTCAGAAGTGCCCATGTTACATTAGTTTGAATTAACTTTTAAGTGGTTTTTTGGCATAAACAAAGCAAAATACAAAACATGTTCCTTAAAACTAAGCGAAAACCACTGAAACACCTTAAACAGAAGGTCCTATTTGACAGTGCTCCAAACTGGTGTTTCTGTGTTTGCATCTTCTTGTGTAAAGTGTCTAGCTGGTAATTTAGCATATGGCTGGATGAGGGTCATTTTCTTCATGCAGGGAAGTGATGCCTAACTAGTTTTATTCACTGTTTTTTAGGGCCCTGAAGTATCTCATTCCGGTCACATCCCAAACTGCAATCCAGAAAAGCGGGTTAAGCCCTGTTCACTCAGCAGCCGAGGGCCAGAACTCGCAGTGTCTAGAGCTCCTCATTGAAAATGGGTTTGATGTCAATACTCTCTTGGCTGAACACATTTCGAATAGTTATGACGACGAAAGGAGAACCGCACTTTATTTTGCTGTTTCTAACAATGACATTCTTTGCACGGAAATATTGCTCAAAGCAGGGGCAAATCCAAACAAGGATCCTTTAAACTGTCTTCTTGTGGCAGTGAGAGCTGGCAACCATGAAATTGTAAGGCTGCTCCTATCCTACGGAGCAAACGTCAATTGCTACTTTATGTTGGTCAATGATACCCATTTCCCCAGCGCCATTCAGTACGCTTTGAATGACGAGGTGATGCTGAGGCTGCTGCTCAATCACGGATATAACGTGGAGATGTGTTTTGACTGTATGCATCAAGATATCTTTGGAAACTCTTTTGTGTGGTCAACTCCAGAGGAAGAGATTCTCCCCGGATGGACTTCTTCTGTAATAAAGGATAATCCAGTAAATACATACTTTCCTTCCTTCTCTTCACTTTGCTCTTTTCATTAGCCAGCTTTAAACACTCCAGATTATTGTGCAGAATTAAGAATAAACATACTTGCAAAATCCTTTTTAAAAACATCCTAAAAATAAAACAGCCATTTTTCGTTTTCTACTCTGAGATAGAGAAAATTATGTACATAGAGTGGTTTGAGATTGGAGTTCATACATTAGAAATTTAGGAAGGAAGTTTTAAGAAATCATGAGGCAGGATTCTGGAATGTCTGTTCCTGTCCTAATGAATAGAGTAGATGTGTTTCCAAAGAGATATCACTGTTGAACAAAACAGTGCTGCAAATTACAGCAATGTTACAATAATTACTAGCCATCAGGCGTGTCCAGATAAATTAAGGGATCATAAAGGTTAAGCGTGGAAGAAAATGGCTTTTAAAGTAACCTACCTAGGCATCCGTTTATGACTGTTAAAGGTCAGTGCTAATACTTTGTTTAAATTATCTTGTGTAATTGCTTTAAAATTTTGGCATTCCTCTGCACAGATTTTGAAATTATGACTTGATGTGTTTTCCCTTTCAGTTCTGTGACTTTATTGCTGTTCCTTGGTTGAAACATTTAGCAGGAAAAGTGGTTCGTGTTTTTATAGATTACATGGATTATGTTCCTCTATGCACAAAAATTAAGTTTGTCTTAGAAACACAGAAAGAATGGACAGAGATACGTCAGATATTGGGTAAATATCTACTTTCCAGTTAATGATGTTATGATTTATTATAGGTCACTTAAATTGTGTTGAGTCACATTCATCCAAAGTGTTCTGGCAGTCCAGGAGTGTACTGGCTGAGAACCAGGGTGTGCCTATCATCCAGTCCTCACATTGAGGCGTATCTTTACCTATTGCCACTGGTCGTAAGGTAGTTAATCAGACTGGAATATGGCAAATGTGCATCTGGTGAGAATTAATCTCATAAGGAATGTCACCGTTGTGTAGGAAGCCCTTTGAGTTAAGCAAGACTACTGAGGTACTTCTCAAACTCCTTATTAGCCCGTGTGATTGCACAGTTATGGGGCACAACTTTTTTATTGAGGAATATTGCTCACACTTCTGTCCTTCTTTTTGCTCCCTTGATCTCTCCAGTCTATTAATCATTCAAGGATTATCATAAGAGCATGTTTCAGATCCTGTTATGTTCAAGGTGAAAGGTGGTGACAATGAGTGTACCATCACAATCTAACTCTGATTTACATGATATACATCTAAAGTTGCAATTACTGATGCCTTAATTGAATACTATTTCTTATGTATACTTTACTTTTGAAGTTCTACACATTAGCCTGGACCTTCCACCATTGGTGGCACCAGCGACAGGTGTCACCCACCTTAACTAAAAGACAATCTGTTGGGGAATGTATTAAATGTTCTCTTTGCATGAATTAATTTTATTTGATTTTTTTTTTAATTAAATAGAATGTGATTTAACATCAGCTGTTAATGAGCAAAATATTTATGTTTAAAACTGATACGCAGTGTATAAGTTTTGCTTTAGTATTTTACAATGGAACACAGAGGAAGTAATTTTTGTTAGTGTCACAGGAACATCAAAATAATTTGATAGTCTTAACTACTAATGTTTCAAGTACCTTGAAAGGTTTTGTTATATTCAGGAAGGCTAAATTAAACTGAGCTCTTTGACTGATGTAAATTCTGATAAGTATTTGTTTAGAAAACTCAGCAGGCCCAGGCATGGCAAGGTCTGGTCCCGGTGCTTTATTGATACAGCAGAAATGGAAGGTTCCTCAGCGTGCAATTATTAAGATGTGCACCTGGGGAAAGAGAGATCGTTCATCAGTCACCATTGATTATGCTAAATAAGGTCCTTGCTTAGGTGTTCAGATGGGTGCTTTGGAGACAGAGTACAGCGTGCATATGTCCAAAAGTAAGACAAAAAAAGGCAGATACCTTATGGAAGAAGTTTGATTAATATCAACAACATGTATCATTACAATTTTGAAGTGAAAAAATGGTATTTTATTCAGAAGTGGCAAAATAATAATGCCCCAAGGTAATAGATTTTGATATTAATTTCATTAGAGCAAGTTAGGGGAATTGTGAAGTGGCTTACAGTCATTAATAATGGCATTGATTTTTCCACCATTTCTCTCTCACTATTATTTTTAGATAATCCTCGCCCATTGAAACATCTGTGTCGTCTGAAAATACGTAAACTCTTGGGGTTAAGGAGACTCCAGAAACTGTCATCCATGAAGAAGTTTCCACTTCCACCAGTTCTCAAGAACTATATCCTGTATAAAGAATATGATCTGTATGGACAAGGGATACATTTAGAGTAGTTTTTAAAAATAAGTGCATACAGTCTGTAATTTGACTCAATCCTCACTATTTTTTACTAGCTGAAGAGCTGCTTGGTGTTTTATATACATTCACAACATTCTGATACTTGCTGATAATAGCTCTTTTATGGGAACAAATTTGTCTTCAAAACTAGTGCATTAAAGCTCATGTTTTCACACATTGTACTATCTAAATATAAAATCAGAATAAGGAAAATATGATAATTATGTAGAACAGTACACGCTAAATGGGAATTCAGATTAATAAAGAATAAAAGAAGAATTTTCCTGATGGACTTACCAATGAAGATGATAAATACAATTGCTGCTCTCAATATGTAGTGTTAGTTTATCTGTAAAAGAAAATAAATGTGTAATTTAGCTTGGCAAAGAAAATTAAACCACTAAATGCATGTCTCTGTCATATAATTGGCATGAAATGTAGCACATTTTGTACTTTGAAAATCACAGTCCCATTGTAAAATTCTCCAAACACTTCAAAGATTCCTTTTAGCTATTTTTCCAAAGTGTTTGCTCCCAGGCATGACTGCTGTGTATGCCAGTACTGTGCGTTTTAATGCTTGGCAAAGTCTGAGGGACTTTAAAAAGGCTGTTTTAAAGAAGGAGTAGATTTTGATGGACAAACAAACCAGGAAGTGGAGCAACATATCCCCTTGGCTGAGGAATCTTGCAAGGTCATAACTGTAATTATGTTTCCTACAGAGATTTGACAGACCACTTCTTGACGAGACTGAACAACACCCTTACTCATGCTGTGATGCACTTGGCAGTATCCTTCTGCACATCTACAGGAAAACACGTCTGATTAAATGTTCTTTAAATTACTGTATTTAAAGTGGATTGCACTTACTGCCTTTGATATTCTACCATCCCTTCCATCTTGAGGAAAAAAGACAATAAGAGTCCAAACCCCCAAAATTCAGAGAACATTTCAGTTGGTGCATGTCAGGATTACATAGTGCATAGTCAGAATTTAGTTAAATGTAAGAGATACCCTGGTTTTCACACAACTTATTTACACCTCAGTCAGTGATGTAAATTCCACCTCCAAAAGCAGCTGTATTAGTCCCTTGTGGGTCGGTCTGTCCTCACAACAGATTTACTGGAGCAAATGGAAGGAGTGGAAATCACTGGTCTGGGACATGCAGAGGGTTGAACAGAAGGCTTAATTTCTGCTTCTGCTCTCACTAGGGCTACTATTCATCTGGCTTTCCAAGACATTTACCACATTGGTGGTGAATGGAGTTAAATCCAGTTGGCAGCCAGTCACAGGTGGTGTCCCCCAGGGCTCAGTACTGGGGCCAGTTCTCTTTAACATCTTTATCAACGGTCTGGACAAGGGGATCAAGTGCACCCTTAGTAAGTTCGCAGACGACACCAAGTTGGGTGGGAGTGTTGATCTGCTGGAGGGTAGAAAGGCTTTGCAGAGGGATCTGGACAGGCTGGATCGATGGGCCGAGGCCAATGGGATGAGGTTCAATGAGGCCAACGGGATGAGTTTCAACAAGGCCAAGTGCTGGGTCCTGCACTTGGGTCACAACAACCCCATGCAGCACTTCAGGCTTGGGGAAGAGTGGCTGGAGA
>KZ505738.1:133412-152390 GCA_002844005.1 Limosa lapponica baueri
GACAATTCTATGATTCTATATTTCTTTGACACGTTCTCTGCATTTTTGCTGGAAATTTTGACCAACATGAAAAAGAAAGATTTGGTCACCTGTGAAAAATTTCTGGGTAACTGGCACCTGGGCCAGACCCCTGTCAAAAGGATGTGGCAGGTGGCTGGTGACTCCAGGCCTGGCCTGAGCGTGGAGTGCCCAGTGAACCCAACATGGCTGTCTATGGTCAAGGCTCCACTGGCCAATACATCCTGGACATACCAGGCTAAACATGCGTATGCTGCATAACCCATGAACTGGTATTTCTACATGGGAATTCCTAAACAGAAATATGGGCTTAATAATAATGTCTTAAATAGTCCTAATTTTAATGAATACTGTGACCACAGCACAAGAATCTGGGTAGTTGCATATCTGATACAGTATACCGCAACCAGCTAAGGAAACATGATCAAATAGGGCTTTAGACAGGAGATTTTAAACCCTTTCTGTGGCTAGAGCCAAATTCCATTAGTAATTTTAGTTCATGGGCCAAGGTTTATATTTAGGACTTTATACACGCCTCAGGCAATACTTACATTGCCTGCGGCATCAAAGCATTCAGCTCTAGGACAGAACGTTGCCCCAAGTGTTTAAAATATCATGGGCTTGTCCTTAGAATATCATTAGGTAAGCTAAAAAGACATGATATTGCTGTATTTGTCTTGGAAACAATACAGCTGGACACTTTTTGTTGTTTGGTAGCCTGTTATAGAAGGTGGCCTAATCCCATTTTAAAGCTTTTTTGTCCTTCAACATTGAAGGTGTTTATTTATTGAAGAATTTTTCCTCCCCCGCAGATGCTAAAGGAAGTACAACTTTATGAAAAAGCCTCTTTAATGCTTCCAAGGCACCTGTGAAGTGAATGGAGGCAGGAGAGGTAAGACTTTGTTTTGAACGGAATAAAAGGTGAGATAGACGTGGACAGGGAGCAGTTTACCCCATGTCGCGCTTGTGGCACAGCTAGGAATTGGACACAAGTCTTTCAGCTCCCATGTTTTGCAGCCAGACCACTGAATGCTACTTTCATGGAGTTGAGTACGTGATGGTGGGAGCAGGAAATGTAACTGGCCCAGGACAGGTGGTTGTGTGGAAAGAGGCAAAGGCAGCAGCCCCAGCTGGAGGAAGAAACTGGTAGGAAAGAACTAGTCCTTTTTTCCCCTGCTTGGACTGTGATTGAACCCTTGCAATGCTGGGATTTAATTTTCTCTGCTATTTGGGTGTGACTCATGGGGTGTTCCACCGCAACCCAATTCCATGGCATGCCCACCCCATGGGCAACATTGGCTAGCAGTAATTAAATGCCCTGGCATTGATTCAGGCATGCTCTGGGGTAGGGACTCCTATTGGTTTGGGGACAATGTTTGAAAGCAGAGGTGTCATTTGGTCTCTGTTTCTCATAAAATCTGACACAAGCAGCTGCACCAGACTCCTGATGAGCTCTCCCAAGGCGCCAGACATTCATCAGTGGTTACGTCAGCCTTTGCAGCACCAGCGAGATGGACTCTGTAAGCTGTAAGTGTTTTCATCGCTCAGTGAAGGACCAGACCATAGCCATGAGTTCTCTATGTGACCAGCTATTCCCTGTAGGGGCCATAAATGTCGTGTGTGCCGTCTGTAAAGCTTCCATTTACTGAGTACCATTTGATCTTGGGAGCTGGTGCAGCAGATCCTTGTTCTGGGTATCGAGAGAGGTCAATTTTACTGTTTTGCTGCAGCAGTTACTGTTTTGGCTCAGGCTCTTTGTGCCCTTTCTCAGGCTGTGGCTGACAGTACAGCCACGAGTCATGCATGGAAAAACAGTCACAAAGCTACAGGCCCCTTTGTGTCTACCTTGGGGTAGGGCAAAGGGATTTTTTCTGACCCTTATTTGGGGCAGAAAAAAGCTTCTAAAATATCCAGCTGTTTAGCTATGGTTTGCACGGAGAAAAGTGACATATATTCATGATTGCTTATCTTTATAGAACAGCTTTCGTCTTCTTAACCAGCTGTGCCTCCCTGGTGTACTCTGCCACAGCTCTGCTCTGCCTGCTCAATCAGTCCTTTTAAAGCCTTGCCTTACTATTTTTTTCACATCAGCTTTAGGGCTGATAGACCCCTGCTCAGGAAAATGGTACCAGGAAAACTGATTCCAACCAAAGTGATTTTCAGCCTTAACGGCCTTATTGTGCCTTGTTCTTTTCCTGACCTTTCTACTGGAAATCATTGGTTTAGGCTGCAGTAATTAAAAATGCCACTTTGCCACTCCGGGTGTCTATCCTTCAGGGTCCTCTTCTGCACCCTACAGATAATGACCTTGATTCAAAAATATACCATCTGTCTCCAAAAGCATGGATCAGTCTTCAAAGAAATCCGTCCCAATTCTTTACCAGGACAAATGCTGGGTAAATCTGAAAGAAGTACATGGCTAAGTGCTCCAAATTACTGTATAAATATTTAAAGGCATATATTGCAATGGGAAGCATTTTCTCTCTAAAATGCTCCCTTAAGTGTCACTCACACCAGCAAAAGAGGTACTTAGATCAGGAGAAATATTCCCTGAGGAACCTGCATTTCATGCCTCTCCAGAAAAGCTGTAAAAATATATTAGTAAATTGTTAGTAGTCATAAGATTGATAAAACAGTGTAGCTCTGGTGACATGTACAAGGTATTTACATTTATTTTTCAAAATTCACATTTTTCAGTAGAAATCTCTACATTTACTGTGATCTCTACATTTAATGGGCAAAACCATTGCCTTTTTTCAGCATATTCTGCATGTGGTAGGTATGGTGCCCAGAGCTCCCATCATCATTAATATGGACTATTTAAAATATAGACATAAATAAAGACAATAAAGTAGAGAATTTACTTAGTATTGTTGCTTGTATTTAATTCCCTATGAATTACATCACTTGTTTATATTACTGAGATCTCCTTTAAAAAAGTCTTAATAAACACATGCTGCTTAAAAAAAATAAAAGTGATAAAACCCAAGGAAATGCTAAATATAGAAGTAAGTACCTGTATTGCTCTCTGTGTATAAAGAAATAGATATATTTTTTTATCTGAATGAAAAACTGTAGGTTTGGCTAAGCTACGTGGGAGAACTGTCTGGGACTTGGGCATTAACAAAGGATTAAATCCATGCACTTTTAATAATCACTTGTAATTTAATAACTACCTGACCTGGACATGCAAATTACAGTGTATTTGCAAATATCACCACTAATAATAGAATGCTTACATTAGCAGATGTTACCTATTTTCTTGTGCTTTTTTGGGGAGAGAAGAGGTGAACTGCAGGTGCCTAAATAGCATCCCATTCAAACTGCACTTCGAAAACCCACATTTTTTGTGCACACGACAGTTCCTCTGCTAATTTCTTTGCAATACAGCAAACTCGACTTTCTGCCCAAGCCTGTTGAGCAATATCACGATATAATTCCAAACAGCTGCTGTGGTCACCCTATGGCTGTACATCAGTAGCGAGTGAAATGATTTCTATATATAGTCTGTAGATCTGCTGGCAAGGTTTGTAAAGCACACCGAGATTCTTCTTGAGGGGTAAGAGCTGCTATATGAAAGCAAGAGCATTAAGATCATTGCTGTGTACAAAGCAGTTTATCTTTTTGGTGTGGCCAAAACTAGCACCAAGGAAACAGGCAGTCTGCAGAGACGTGGCGAAGCCCTTGCTTTGAGCAAAAACCTGGAAGAAATAGTTTGTGCTGTCAAAGATAAGCGGGTTCATCTCGCACCGTTATTACAGAACATGACATTGTACTGACACGAGATGATTTAAAAGTCTTGGCTGTATAGGAAGGAAAGAAAACTAGGAATGAGAATGACGTTTATTCAGTAAAATGTATTTGTCCCCCTCGCCTTCCCTATTTTAGTGTGATTCAGGAAGGCAAAAGGGACAATAAACCCCAAGTCTGCTGCACCCTTGGCACCCAGCTGCATGCCTCGCTGCATAATCGAATAGACCTTCAGGATCCAGGGATGAAGGACTCCAGGTGCTTATGCAATGTGGGCAGTGACTTCTCCTTCTTTTAATCAAAGGCTGAGGAATTTGGTAGTCCAGAAATGTTCTTATTTGCACCCAGATGATTTTTTCCCCTGGTGCTTCCCTGCAGCCAGGTCAATCTCTTGACTCCCCTCCCAAGATGCATCCTTATGGTCTTCCCATCAGCAGCACTATCGGACCCATTCACTTTTTCACTAGCTATAACTCTTGTGTCTTCTTGATTAGCAAGGCAACCCAAACACTCCCGCTGTCTAAATACATAAGATTAGCAGTTGCCCCATGACTGGTTGCTATATAGTGTTGTATATAGACTTGTGGTTATGTCCCCAGCAGCTGCTGAGAAGGCTGTTTTCAAAACTATTCTGAGCAATAAGGCAGCCTATATCCATATGTTTTTGAGTGAAAGCTGATCACTGTTTGTGATGGGTCCGAGTTGTTAAGCTACAATCTAGACCTGGAATCTGCCCTCCTGGTAGCCCGGGTGTCTGGTAGCTGCAGGGAATCAGTGGGAAAAAATTGTCTTTGAGTTAGAATGCTTGTCCAATTCCCAAGCAAAGATTGCTTTTTGTTCGGGGTCATCATTAAACTTACCCCACTTTTTGTTTCCCCAGCATGGATGAAGGGAAGAATCTTTCTCTCTTGTGTGACTCCCTGTTTACGGCATCACCAGGAGAGATGGACTGGACAACAGATTCATCTGGCATAGAGAAAAGCAGCTGGAAAATTGTTCCTTCAAATGCCTCCAGTGCATGCTATATCCCATTTGCTCTGCTGATACCACTGTTAAATGTAGGTGATGACACATCCTTTTCAGGGACAGTGTGCTGTGCACGGTTTTCACAAGGTACACTCGTCTCCTGGGGCAAAGAGCTACAGCTTGTCCCATCAGTCTGCCTCGTGGTCTTGTGTAGGTGCCAGGTTCCTGACCCCTTGTCTCTTCAGGCCAATTTGACCTGGGCATGTAGAAGCAGCATACAGAAATTGAGACACACACATATATATAAAATATATATGTATACATAAAATAACTATATGTATTCTATATGTACTATTTGAGGGAACTGGGATTGTTTAGTCTGGGGAAAAGGAGGCTGAGGGGAGACCTTAGCGCTCTCTACAACTATCTGAAAGGAGGTTGTAGCGAGGTGGGGGTTGATCTCTTTTCCCAAGTACCAAGTGATAAGACAAGAGGAAACGGCCTCAAGTTGCACCAGGGGAGGTTTCAATTGGATGTTAGGAAAAATTTCTTCACAGAAAGGGTTATCAAACATTGGAAGAGGCTGCTCAGGGAAGTGGCTGAGTCACCGTCCTTGGAGGTATTTAAAAGATGGGTAGGTGTGGTGCTGAGGGACGTAGTTTAGTGGTGGACTGGGCAGTGTTAGGTTAAGGGTTGGACTAGATGATCTTAAGGGTCTCTTCCAACAATTCTGACTCTGTTCTATGATTCTATATATTATACATCTATAATTACATGTAATAATTATATAAGTATTGTATGTGTTTTGTATACATATATATATAAAATTTATATAGGCAGGAGGGGGAAGGCAAGCAGGGAGGAGCATTGGGGCAGGAGAGGGGACATGAAAGGATGGGAGTGCAGAAGAGGTCAGGGAACAGGCTGGGGAGGCGGGTGAGGACAGAAGGGGCTGTGCAGGGAGGGCAGGAGCAGGGGCGGCTGCAGGACCAGGGATGGAGAAGGCAGCACAGCAGCATGGAGAGGAAGGGAGGAGAGCCCAGGGACTGGCTCCTGGGGGTCTGTGTGAGGGGGCGGCAGGAGGGATGGAGCTGGTTGAGGAATGAGGGGTGCAAAGGCGGTGGGGGGCGGCGGGAATGAGCACTGCAGGCGGGAGGGCAGCGGGAGAGATGGGGGAAGCCCAGACATGCTGTGGTGCATTGTTTTTAATGTGGTCTATGGCAATTGGAGCTGTTCCTGCAGCGTGGGACTGCGTCTCCGTATGAGCCAACGCATCTGTCTGACAGGCTGTCCTCAGGAGCCGTGACTGAAATAGCCCCTGTCCTGGAGCCGGCCCTGTCCCGTGCCCCTGGACAAGGTTGTGCAGCTTTTTCTTTTCTTGTCTGTAGTTCTCCCTGCACTCACCCACGTGGAAGTAAAATTTAAACCGTGGGCTTTGCCCCGTGGGGGGTGAGTACCACCCCTCAGAATCACAGAATCGCAGGTTGGTAGGGGTTGGAAGGGACCCCTGGAGTTCATCTAGTACAACTCCCCTGCCAAAGCAGGGTCACCCAGAGCAGGCTGCACAGGAACGCATCCAGGTGGGTTTTGAGTATCTCCAGAGAAGGAGACTCCACAACCTCTCTGGTCAGCCTGTTCCAGTGCTCTGGCACCCTCAAAGTAAAGATGTTTTTCTGCATTTCATGATGGAGTTTCTCATGTTCCAGTTTGGAACACAGGCTTTGCTCATGTCCTTTCAGCCATTGGGCCAATGTACCTGGTGTGTAGAAATATCTGCAAGAAGCAGAACAGAGTTTCCTAGACTGCTGTTTGAAATAGTTAATTGCTTGGAAAGGAAAAAAGCACATTTAGAAGTGTTTCTTTTTTTAAAACCAAGAAAATAGATCACTTGGGATAGGAAAAACTGCAAGTCTGGTCTGCAATCTAGGTACCACTGAGGAGGCTCCGTTCCCCTCAAATCCAGGAACCTGGGTGCCAAGTATCTGCAATGGCAGAGTGAACCCTGCCCTTGTTAAATAGGTGCTCCCAGTTCTTATTTTCTCTTATCTTAGCCCAGGTCCTGGAGGGAACAAACCTTTTAATAGTTCTGCTGATTGAGTGATGAGTTTTCATGCCCTGTATGTGAAATGGTTTATTCCCTGCGTGCAGGATTTCAGCAGGATGCTGGGGAGGTGAGTTTGGGTTTTCTGGGAGGAGGTGGTGAAGCACTTCAGGGGATTCTTCCTAAACAGCGGCCGTTGCAACCAATATAAACCTTCCCTCGTGTACCACATATGACTCACACTCTGCTCTTCTGCCCTCTGTGATGGAAGGAAGTTCACTGTGCCACTTCACTAGCACAAGGTCTCTTCCTAAGTCATTGTAATGGTGTGATCGAGCAGGTAGCCTGGGACATATCAGACCACTATTTTTTTGCTTGTTTTTTGCAGAAATCCAAATACATATTGAGAAATGGGACTGTGAAATGAGAACAAAAGTTTTCAGGCAGGAATGCTAATAACAGGAAAGCACAATCACTCCTCTCTTTGCAGCAGCGTTCCTTTTTGAAGTTGGAACCTGTGATCTGAGCTGTCGCAGTGGTGGGCAGCTTCAGCAGCAGCTGGTGCCCACAGGAACTGAGCCCTGACCACCTGAAGTGCTGCATGATGCCAAATAACCCCCAGAAGGGAATCCTAAACTCCAAATTAGTGGGTACTGTCAGTCTTAAGGTCTCTGTACCTCTGTTATTCCTCCTCACAAAGCTGGTAACACCTTCATGTCTCCTGAAAGAGCTGCTGGACAAATAAAGCCCTTGGTGGTCTTGACAGGCTGAAGAACAGGGGCAAAACAAGATGCTGAAAGGCTGTTTATGAAATGTGCACGATCTCTCCTGTACACTGAACAAGAGGAAAGGTCTTGGGGACTCATGGGTCTGGGATCAAAGTATATGATTACTGAATTACGGAATTAAGGACTGTGTTTCAGTGCTCATCAACAGGCAAGGAGAAATATTATGCCCACATTTTCTAACCTGTGAGTACTTAGCTTGACAGTTTTAGCATCCTTTTTGTATGTGTAATTTGCCATGTGCTACAGCCTTATTACTTTTATTAAAATCATTCTAGAGAGGGTTCATGGGTCTTCATCCTTCACCCTCCCTATAAAGAATGGGTCCTAAATTACCATGAGTCTACGGGATCAAGACAGTACCCAAACCTCTCATCACCTCACCTGACTGTGCCTATTTCCCCCCTGCTTCAGGGGAGACATGTACAATAAAATACCTTATTTATCTTGAATAACATCTTTAAATTCTCTTATCTCATGGCTAGAATGGATGTCAGTGACATTTTATATAGGGAAAAACATCACCACTGGCTCAGTGTTGTATCATGCCTCAGCAACGAGTAGGATTGAAGGTAATATCCATGTTGCTGCCAAGGTCTGGACTGAATCTTCCTTTAGAATATTATTTTAAAAGTGAAAAATTCATGTTGCTTTTTGAAGTTGCTTTGAGTTTGGAAAATTTGAATTATACATAGAAAATTTCAAATAGACAATTCAGATATCTGTTTGTTTGTACTTTGTATTATGGACTCTCAGCCCAGGAAAATTTAAATTCTTCCAAATCCTGCTGTATCTAAGGGAAAAAGGAGAAGCTGAAAGCTCAGAATTTTTTGGGAAACAGTATATTTGAATAGATTTCATTTTTAAGAGTGTGTTTTTGCTTTTAGTATTGTACATATTGATGTTGTACATGTCAATATTGTACTAATAAAACATAGCATATTTCTAAAAGCATTTCAGTTTCAATCAGCATTTTCCAACAGAAAATCTGTCCAGCGCAAATTTTCTGACAAACTGCATCTAAATACGTTTACAAGAAAATGTTGTCTGCAAAAATGTGCCCAAGGAAGATAATTTCGTTGTGCTGCTTCTCTGGCTAACTCCAGTGATAACAAAGTGAACCGCTGTCCTAGACATACTGAAGAAATAAAATTGCTTGAAGTTCTGTTACATACATTTAATCAATACCAATGTCAGCATTCACAATGCAAAGTTAAAAGAAAAAAAAAGGTACTTATTATTTTTTCCTGCTGTTTCACATTTTACAGAATCTGGCCTAAGCATCATTCCTGCAAGTGCAGCTGAAAGAGTGAATGGAACTTCTGCTGACCCACTGACTTCTCTAGACACAGGTCATCCATCACAGTATCTTATATCATGAGGTAACACTCTTAGCCCCATAAGTCAAACTGTTCTGCATCTTCCTCCTTTTTGATTTATGCAAATATTTTGTCAATGTACCTGCAAATATTTATGTTATTTTAAGATGCACAATATTCTTTAGTCTGCTTTATTAATGTAGTTTGTGTGTTAGGGAAGACTAAGCTTGTAAACTTTCATGCCACTTCTTGAACAAGCTAAACTGCATGAAATTCATATGAAAAATTATCAAAGAAAAATGAAATTTCTTTATCAAATCTGTTTATGAAAATCATGCTCAATTTTCTCTCTCCATTGCCAGTAAAGCAATATGCATTATAATAAAACTAAATGAGCAATTTAGCTAAACATCATACATCGGTTCAGGTGTCCAATCCATATTAACCAAAAAGAGATGATGTTGGATAAGAACAATACTTCAAATTATTTTCACTTGCATTTCCATTAAATACTGTCTTGTCTGTCTAAATATAAACACGACATATGTTACCATTTAATAAGGTTAATATATGTTGTTAGAAATGTTCTTCTATTTCCCTGTTCCAAAACCAGCCTTTTCTCTCTCTTTTTCTCTTCCCCTCCCTCTCTCTCTCTGTCTCTCTCCCAACACAGGTTTGCAGATATTGCTGCCCTGCACGTTTCAGGAGATGTTGCTAGTTCACCATCGTTCGCTGCTAATACAGAAAATAAAAAAACAGTGTGAAGTTTAACCTTTCATTCTCTAGTTTCTTACATTGGAAGGTACCTGTCTATAAAAATAATATCAGAATAATATATCGTTTGTGAGCAGACGTGATCATGTAGATATACATTTAAAGTTATGAATTGAAGGGCACTCTTCAGCTGCACATCAGTCAGCTACAGCAAGCAACAGCCATTAACTAAAATAGCCACTAGAGGCCTTCATTTGCTAGGGGCTGCCAGAAGTGATGAAGATGGAGCCCCCGCTGCCCACCCAAGGCTGGTTCCCCCTGGAGCTCTGTGGGACTCTCCTCATTCCCCCCGCAGAGCACAATTCTCCATGTGAAAAAAAATCTCACGGGAGCTCCAAATGGACATATCAAGCTGATTCTCCCTCTGAGCGTCCTCAAAAAAAAAAAGGGGGGGGGGATAATAAATAATCCAGTTGTGTGATTTGTTACGGGCAAGGCATAACATTGCGGGCACTGGCAAGCAGACCTCCTCCCCTCGGGCTGTCTTCCTACCGATCCCAGCCTCCTGCGAACACCTTGGCGGGATAACAGCGCGGTTCCGCTCGAAAACCGTGAAAACGAGAGGAAGTCTGCTGAACAATGGCGAGGGTATTTTATTTCCAGCCCCTGTGGCAGCTCGGGATTAAATGGATTTTCATTGTTCTTTCTCTACAGCAGTTTGGACACGAAGTCGGTGTAAATGCGCCCGGGGTTTTATTTGCTGCCGCCCCCCCCTCGGCGAGGCTGGTATTCTCCCGCTGGCCGCCTGCTCTAAATATGGCCATGGCCACTGTGTCAATAATCCCCCTCTTTAAGGGACCTGCAAACACTAGTGTTGGGACATTCTTGCTGTTCAGATGTCTAGCTGACGTCTGATGCTTAAAACGGAGCATGCTTTCATCCCTTCGTGCATTGTCGTAAGCCCCCGATGATTACTCTTAAAAGGGTGCCTCCGCTACACAGGGAAACAGTTGCTGACCAAACGAGACACAGCTTGGCTGCTTCAGCCTTCTTGAATGCCTAGTCACTTCAGGTTCGTACCAGCCTGACCAAGCGGGACCATGTCTACCTTTGGCTACAGAAGAGAGCTCAGTAAATATGAAGACATTGATGAAGATGAGCTCCTGGCTTCTCTCACTGAAGAGGAGCTGAAGGAGCTGGAGCGGGAGCTGGAGGACATAGAGCCTGACCGAAACCTTCCAGTGGGACAACGGCAGAAGAGCCTGACGGAGAAAACACCAACGGGGACTTTCAGCAGGGAAGCGCTGATGGCCTACTGGGAGAGGGAGACCAGGAAACTCTTAGAAAAAGAGAGATTGGGTGCGTGCGACAAGGTAAGATGCTGAGGCAGTCGCTACTTCCTAGGAATATTTGGGGTTGTTCTCCCCTGGCATAATCTCGCTGACTGTTTTCATTTTCTTTCAGTCTCTTGTAGCATTTTTAAGAACATTGTTGGCCATACTTTTGTGCCTGCTAAACCACTGTGTATTAGCTCAGTTTTTGCTCTCTCTGGAGTTACTTTAAATGCTCAGTTGAGAACAGAAGAAAGTCCTGTAAAAACTCACGTTAGTGATTAAAATAAGATAAAATTTAAAGGGCACGTTAGAAATTATTGCCAGGTAGTGACACGGACTTTTGGATGGCATTAGATTTTGTTTAAAAGCTTAAAAAAGTGCCTTTTCCTTTCCTTCTAAAAAATCAGTATTGATTGCCGAGAAGCATGTCAGGAAGATAATTTTGAATATGTGTCATGTCAGAAGCCAGGCTCTGTGCTCGCTGGAAGGAAGCTGCGCTGCAGTCAGCAGCTTGTGCTGCTTTGTTCCTGCTGAGGATCCCTGGCACAGCGCAGGAGTCTTCTGGCAACTGTGGTCAGAGGGTAGCTGTAAGTTATTTTAAAAGTAGCGTGGGTTAGAGTCATCAGCCAAACCACTTACCTGTATTCCCCAGAAAACGACCGATAGTGCTTGTTGGGTAATTCGTCCCCCAAAATAAAAATGTTAATAATAAAATCCGGTCCCTGAACTGCAACCAAACGGTGCAGCCGGGCAGGAGCGAAGGGCTCAGTCCTGGCAGGCGATGAGCACTCTCAGCCTAAGCTAAAATCCCTCCGGCATCCCCTGGGCCCTTGCTAAAACAATTTGTGAGACTGAGCTCTATCAAAAAGCAACTTCTGTTTTCGTGTTGGATCTGTGTAATTTTGAAGCAAAGTGGGGACTTTTTATTTTTAAGCACTGCTTCATACCAGGCTCTGACTCTGTTTATAAGGACACATTTTCCCGTGTTTGAGTAGAAAATAATATAACAAAGGCAAAGACAGCAAAACTGGACTCAGAACTTCTAACAGCCTTGATTCAGGACCTTGATTCATTTGCAAGGAAATAATTGAAGCTTGTACACTAAATAAAATATTCTCCTAGAGAAAAATTACCTGGATTAAATTATCTTGCAATAATAATACTATCCAGGATTTCTTTGCATGTAAGTGTTTTCTCCTGCTTGTGAATGGTGCTCTAATGTCTTTGCAAGCAAGTGCACAGACCACTAGCTGTCATCAAACCATTAGTATCAGCTTGCAGACGTTGATTTCACTCCCTGTTTGTCAAGTCCTAGGGAGGCAATGGCAAGATTAATGTTTATTTCCAGCTGAGACTGGAACTCGAGACCGGGACAGTTCCAAAAAACCTTCTGAACAAGACTAGTTCAGTGTCTTATATAATGGAAGAGGTTGTTGTTTTTTTAATTTTCCATGTCTATACAGCATTAACAATAGATACTGGCTAAACCCCAAAGTGCTAACAAAAGCCTCTATACTTCTTGAGTTTGAGAAGAAACTTCCTAAATACATCTATAAATATGAAAATGCTGACATGCTGATGTAGAGGGCACAAAGGCTCTCTCCACTGAAAGCATTAAGAAAGCTTCTTTGAGTTTCTTGAAAGAAATTTGCTTCTTGCCCTCAACTGTCCAAAAGTTAGATAGCTTATTTGGTTAGCTTAGACGGTTATTTGTGTTCCTTCTATAGTTAGTGGTGAGAGGTCAGCCCCTCCAGAAGGCAAACATCCTGCAGATAGCCTTTTAGGGTGAATGACTTGCCCTCCAGAGATATTTACCTCTCTGCATTCACTGTCTTAGTCCTAACTTTTCATCGTTACTATTATGAAGTAAGATGAAGCCCTGCAGGCTGCCTGCAGCAGCCCTGCGCTGAAATGCTGCCCCAGTAACACAGCCTGTCTCTATGGATCTGCAAAACAAAGCGTGCTCGATTTCAAAATTATTGTGCAGATGGTTAAGACACCAAATGATGTATGTGACAGGAAACTAGATTTCCCTGTTAATCCCAGAAATGCCACTCAAAAAAAAAAACCATGGTATTTTTTTTTTTATTAGTCTAGTGTCATCAAGCATATTAGCAGTCCATTTAGAAGCACCAACTTCTGCTCATCTGCAGCTGTCTTGAAGGCTGTTGTATACATTCCTGGGTAGATAAAAGCATAGCCATGAAGATGGGTTCCTGGATACCTGGTGTTTTTCAGCTTTTAAAAGTCTGCATACATATATATATATATATATATAAAAGCTACAGATATAAATCTTAGTCTCATAACAAACCTTAACACAGTCCTGTTTCTACATGTAGCACAGCATCTCTCAGTGTAAGGGCCTTCCCACGAATGATCCACAGGAGAAGCAATGGGGCCGGACTCTGCAAATCCTCCAGGTGCTGAATGTTCAGGAACAATAGGCTGGAACACCTCGATGTCCTGTGTCATTAGAGCCACGCTTCTGCAAACATTACAATTACCATCGGTTTTGTGTGTGTCCCAACACAGAAATCTGCTTAAGATTGTGAAACAGTACCATGCAATCTCTCATTACTAGTATTTCAACCTTTCCCTGCATTTTTAGAGCCAGATAATTAAGCAAACTTAAAACTGCACAGGTTTTCTAAAAACAGGCTGTCATGTTAGTAATACTTTTGTTTTCCAGAAGCACAAAACAGAATCACTGCGTCTCCACAGAGTGTACTCGCTTTGTAAAATACCCTCTAGAATTTTACAAAGACTAAAATATGAATGTTGCTAAAATAGTGCATACCGAACAATTATATTTAGTCCAAAATTTTATAAACATAAACAAATGTATATAAAAAGGCATATGCTATGGCTTGTCCAGTAGACAAAACAGGACATGAGAGAACCTCTTGAGCAAGAGGTTTAAGGTTGGTCACAGCGTGTGGGTTCAGTCATGGCCCATACAACACTGCTGTGCTTCTGGGGTCCTCCAGAAGGAGAGTGAGACTTCCCTGGGGTGCAGAACTTGTGCTGTTCCTGCACAGAGAATTGTCCTCTGCCACCGTAACTGCTGAGGGCACCAGGCAGACCTTTCAGAAGTAGATCCAAATTTGCCATTTGGTGCCCACCAAACACACCAAAATAACCTTGGGGTTTAGAAAAACAATCAGTTTACTCTATAGGCAATGAGTTACAACGAGTTATAATGGTGACAGCTGTTGGTGAGCTCTTGGAAAACATTGAGGGATTATTGACATGTGGTTACTTGTTACCTGTGGGAATGTGTCTGAATCTTTTCTTCACAAATAGCTTCTAAGGGTGGATAGCCCATACAGGGCATCCAGAGTCTTTTTGACACAACTCCTGTAATTCTCTGTTATTTTGCATGTCAATATGCAAGTTTACATGTGCAAACACTATTTGTATTCTAAATCATGGCAGCCTTTAGCCTTTTCAGATGTATTGACAAATGCAAGGGAGTCTGAGCATTGACACAGATGTCTAGTCCCTATGAAATCAAGAAACTTGTTGCTCATAGATCATGTCCATTCTGAAACTGCGGTCTTATGTTTCTGCTGGCAAGGATCCAAATGACATCCCCTTGTGGACATGCCAACACATAGAAAGCATTAAGTATGTCCATGTTGCAATATCTTGTATCAAATTTTCTCTCGGCAGAAATCATTGACGTCAGTAAAACTGTTCCCATTTATGCTAAGCATTTGTCTTCTAAAGAATATGAAAGAAATACTGTTAAAAAGGTGTTAGGTGCTGAAACATTTTCTGTTCTCCTAACTGTCTGTGTTTCTGGGGATCTATTTTTGGCTTTCAGTATTAACTTATATAGCTTCAAGATAATTCTTTTTGTGCAAAAAGGCAGTAGCTACGTTACTGCAATCATGTTTAACACCCACACCTGCATTCCTGTTCAGGACTCTGAGCAAGAAGACGACAATTCAGAAGACATTCAAGAAGAATATTTCACAGAAAGCAATAGTGAAGTGTCTGAGGAGGCATGTACTGAAGAGGATGATGATGAAGAAGAAGATGAGGAGGAAGATGAGGATGACAGTGATGATGAGGATGAGGAAAAGCAAAATGTTGCAGCTAGTGAAAGACCTGGGGATGGCAGGAGTTCTGACCACATCAGACGCAAAAAGTGTAACGGCGCAAAGGACAATGAAAACTTACTCAATGGCCATGATGGAAAAGACACCGACAATCTGAGCTTAAAAAGCAGTGCCATCCACCCCTGTGGAAATCCAACAGTTATTGAGGATGCTTTGGAAAAAGTTAGGAGCAATGACCCTGACACCACAGAGGTCAATCTGAACAACATTGAAAACATCACTTCACAGATGCTCATACAATTTGCTCAAGCCCTGAGGGACAACACAGTGGTTAAGTCATTCAGCTTGGCTAACACGCATGCTGATGACAACGTTGCAATAGCTATTGCTGGTATGCTAAAGGTAAATCAACATATAACTAGTTTGAATATAGAGTCAAATTTTATCACAGGCAAAGGAGTACTGGCCATCATGAGAGCTTTGCAGAATAACAAGGTTCTAACAGAACTGCGGTTCCACAATCAAAGGCACATCATGGGCAGCCAGGTGGAAATGGACATAGTTAAACTGTTGAAAGAGAACACCACCCTGGTCAAGCTTGGGTACCACTTTGACCTTGCTGGCCCAAGAATGAGCATGACAAGTATCCTGACAAGAAATATGGATAAACAAAGGCAAAAGCGTATGCAAGAGCAGCGGCAGCAAGAGTCTGGTTGTGATGGAGCCATCAATCCAAAGGCCAGAGGCTTGCAGAAGGGGACGCCTCGGTCCTCACCTTATGTGTCACCTAAGAGCTCACCTTGGTCCTCTCCAAAGCTCTCTAAGAAAGCACCGCCAGTGAAAAATCAGCCTCCAGCTCCTGCACCCCCACCTCCCCCTCCACCCCCACCTCCACCTCCTCCTCCTCCACCGGTTATTCCAGAGAAGAAGGCACCAACCAGGAATATAGCTGAAGTCATCAAACAGCAAGAAAGCTCAAAAAAAGCCTTACAGAATGGACAGAAAAAGAAAAAAGGCAAAAAAAGCAAAAAACATGAGAACAGCATATTGAAAGAAATTAAAGATTCTCTAAGATCAGTCTCAGACAGAAAATCAGAGGAAGGTTCACGACCCTCCACCCGTCCCTCCACCCCACAAAGATCTCTCCATGACAACCTTATGGAAGCAATTCGGTCAAGCAGCATAAAGCAATTAAGGCGGGTAAGTAAGATTCTATTTCAGTAAGTGATTGACGCTCAGCTATAGCACAAGTTCAATTATTTTTAGTACATATGTATTTAATAAAAAAAAAACATTCTTAGAAATGTGAGCATAAGAAAACATTTTGGGGGAGGCTTTCCTCCGATTAGGCTTTTCACAGCACACTGATTTCTATTCGGCTGTGATTTTGACAGAATGTGGGGTACTTTCCCAGGTTCGGGCTTGTTACAGGAGATGCTGTGTAGCACACGGATGTTGGAAGTGTTTCTGTAGCTCCAGTAGGAATTTCGCCATCCAGAGTGTACAGCAAGTGTAATGAACATCCTCCCCACCCCTCCTTTCATAGGTGGAGGTACCAGAAGCCCTTCGGTGAACAGCTGGACAACAGAGAAGCAGAGCACTGCAGTGATCAAGGAGAGGCTACTCATCCATTCACTGGTGGTAACATAGACTGTGTAGCAAGCTGCATTCAAAGTACACTCTTAGATTAATTTCTCCTCTATTTCAAAGAAATAAACCTGCTAAATGCGATACAATGCTTTAAGGATACATTTGCCTTGTAATCTGTAAATATGGAAATAATTTTCTTTTTTATTTAATGAGATTTCTATTGAAAAATTGCTGCTTATTTAGATATTCTTTTCAATATCTGTTTGCACATCACTGGACAAGTCCTTCACACTGAGATGTAATAGTTTACCAACCTGTGGTTTCTTCTTTTTTTCTTTATTTTCCATTAATTTACAATAAATCTGGTTTGAAGCTTTCAAGCAGACACATAGTCCTGGGTTTCTGTGAGTGAAAACCTACCAGATGCTTGCGTCAAGTTCTTGAGCATTAGGGAATTCTCCTGGGAAAGAATTTGAGATCTTTCTGAGCTGCACCCATCAAGCTTGCTTGGAGGATAGTACCTGATCCCATATGTTAGTGCAGTTTATTACTGACATGGGAAAAAATGGTTCATAAGGCTATATACAACTAAAATTAAGCTGTGGGCTGTATCAGGTCACTGGTGTTGTGTACCAAGTCCTAAACCTTGATCTAACAGAAGGGGTAGTGGGTGATGAATAGAGTTGCAGTTCACGTTGACTTAAAGGTTAAAAATCAATGTGGATATTTTAAGGATGCAGCAGAATTATTCAACTGAGATCCATTCAGTACAAGTGCACCAGCTGTATCTAGGCAGAACTAACCCCAGTGCAGGCATTCAGTCAGACAGAGAAACTTGAAGAGCAGTCTAGCATTCAGGTGGAAAAAGACTTTCATACGATATCAGCTGAACAACAAGTGGGGTGTGAACAGTCAATATGATATGGTGGAAGCAGAGCCAATATCATTTGGAGATGCACGTCTGGAGGTATCACATCACAGGCGATGGCATGAATAGCCCTTCTTCGTGTAGTACTAGACCTCTCCCTCTCTCAAATCAGTTATAGTTCTGAGTGCTTCAGCTAGTGTGAAGGTAGCAATAACATGAAGAAAGCTGAGAAGTGGCCAAAATGTTGAAAGGCAAGAGGAGATCTTCTATGAAGACAGGCTGAGAGAGCTGGGGTTGTTCAGCCTGGGGAAGAGAAGGCTTGAGGAAGAACTTATAGCAGCTTTCCAGTATCTGAAGGGGGTCTGCAAGAAAGATGGAGAGGGACTTTTTACAAGGGCATGTGGTGATAGGGCAAGGGATAATGGCTTCAAACTGGAAGAGGGTAGATTTAGATTATTTATTAGGAAGAAATTCTTTACTGTGAGGTTGGTGAGACACTGGAACAGGTTGCCCAGAGAAGTTGTGGATGTCCCATCTCTGGAAGTGTTCAAGGCCAGGCTGGATGGGGCTTTGAGCAACCTGGTCTAGTGGGAGGTGTCCTTGCCCATGGGGTACCTTCCAATCTAAACCATTCTATGGTTCTATTATATATGTTTAGAAACACTACTAAATATTAATTAGTTTTCTCATTTCAACAAGAAGTAACAAAATTAGTATTTCTTTTACATAAAACCACACCACAGAGAAGTAATTACTTAAGGTCAGCCAACATTGCAGTTGCACTGGAAAAATACAAGTAAGCTTTTATCTAGAAATAGTAATGAGACAGATTTCCCCAGAAAGAGGAGCAAATTACTGGAGGGAAATGAAGCTTAATGGAGAGGGGATCCATTATTGTCAAGAGTGTGTTACAAACAGTGAAGATACCTTTTTGCTTTTCTATTTATTGACTAGAACATATCAAAAGCAATTTAGAACTAACTGAAACACTTTCCAACATTTTTCCTCTTGCCTCAGGATCACAGCAACTCATGAGTATTTCTAGACCCAGTATCACAGGAAATATGGTACGTACAATTAGTTTTTAGCTGCCTTTATAATTGCATAGGCTCCCATGGCATAAAAATCAACCCATGGTCAATCTACCACTACCAAACGGAAGCTGGAGCTTGGGATCTTCTGAGGATGGAAGCAATGCTGGAATGCAGACAACAGCCAGGAGGAGACCCGTGACCCCAAACCTTGTTCCCAGCAGCTTTGTGACGGATGACAAACAGCAAAATGTTTAATCAAATGCCTGAAGTGGCTAGGCAGTTGCAAAGGAGAACAAAAGATAGGGAGGGAACACAGGGAAAGGCCAATGGAGAGGATTTGGAGGAAAACAAGAAAATGTTTTAGAAAACCAAACCTTTAAAGAAAGAGGGAGAGAGAAGTTAGGAAACTCTCTGTATGGGAGGTGAAAACTGATATAGAAAAAGATGATAGAGAAGAAAATGAATACTGAAAAGTGGCAGAGAGAGAGGAGA
>KZ505738.1:152485-221599 GCA_002844005.1 Limosa lapponica baueri
GAGAAGAGAAGAGAAGAGAAGAGAAGAGAAGAGAAGAGAAGAGAAGAGAAGAGAAGAGAAGAGAAGAGAAGAGAAGAATGCATAAGAAGAAGAAAACCTAGAAGAAGGAAAAAAGGAAGGTAAGATTCATGTCTCAGGTCAGTAAGAGCTGCTGGAGTTACTCTTTTACAGAAGGGGAGGGCGATGGGCACAGCCCTCGCGAAGGCTCGGCTGGAGCTGCTGACTGCAGTTGCTGACAAGTGGCTCCTTGGTCACCTCAGGGTCCCCTCCCTGGTGTGAGGCCCACTCTGACGATGGAGAATAGTAGTTCAGCTAAAATGTAAAGTCACGGAAGCAGCAGCCACGTGTGGTTATTTAAGCTGCTGCGGCACGTTCCCTCAGGAAGTGTCAGTCCTGCGCCTTGGCCAAAGTCTAATCTGGGTAATTACCTTCTGCCTACATAAATTTCACAGCAGTTTCACTTGGAGGCATTTCAAGGCCTCTCTCCTATTTGCAGAATCACAAGGCAGAACCCCCAAAACACTTTGTTAATGTGTTGATGCCCCACTGAAGGGAAATGCAGCCCCCTTCCGTCCTCACGTGGGTGTCAGCTCTGCTGCCAACAGCACCGAGCTCCCTCACAGATGCTTCCAAGGAGCAAACTATTTTCATTTCAAATAGGCAAACAAGCACCATCTGACCAGCGCATGAAACCTCTCTGGGAGGTACTGTGCCACCTTCCCGGACTGGAAGATGGTTTAGCAGGAGCCAGGAGGTGCCAAGCTATGTTCCTGCCCAGGGAACAAACACCTCACAAGTGGGCATTTCTTCTGGGGCCAGGTTCTGTGTGTAAGCTCAGTTCACTTTCCATGCCTGTCCCTTGAGACACAGGAAGGCAAATCACCTCCTTTGAAGGCCTGACTACCTCTTGTGTGACCTGTGTGACCTGTAAGGAAGGTGGCCCCTCGGCCAGCTTCTGCACACCAGTGCTATGCTCCCATCAGAGCTGGACATGGTGTCTGAACAAGGGAGCCCCAGGACACAGATGTGCTCCTCGTTTGGACTCATAGGGCTCTCTGCAGTGGGTGGCCTTCCACTTTCTCTCAAAGACCAGTCAAAGAAATAAACACACCAAAATCTGCCAAAATGAATTGGTCAGCAATAAAAGAGCTGCAAAGGATAACCAAGTGCTTGCTGTCACTGAAGAGGTAAAAAAGGACAGGAGAGGACAATGGGTTACAAAGTCTTTAGGAGATACCTCTATGTCCTTAGAATATTATTTCTCTCCTCATCAGTTGCAAAAATGCCCAGCCCATTGAAAAGCAGAAATATTGTAGCTTCCCAAGGAAGAAAAAAGCAAAACGTGCCTCTTGTTTTTACACTGAGCCAAATCTCTCCCATGAGTGTTCCCCCAAATTCAGGCTGGGGAGACAGGAGGGGAGGGCTGAGTACTGTACAGACCATACAAGCTTCACACTGTGGCTGAGACCGACACCAGATCTCCCCATGTGCCGCTGAGGTGCTGCTGCAGCAAAGATCTGCCACCCAGGTACACCAGGCAAAGGCTGCAGCCTTTCATGGTGGTCGGAGGCTGTGCCAGCCTGCAAAGCCACAAACACCAGAGAGTCTAACAAGCAAGTACTGCCTCCACTGCAGCTTCATGCTTGGTCCCTTCCCCATAACATATCGCCATGTGAGCATCCCTGCCGTGTAACAAGGTGTGGAAGAGCTGAGCTACCAAAGCACCAGAAATATCAGAGCTTGACTGTTACCTGCAGTCCCAGTCTTTGCCCCTTTAGTTTGTGATTCATCACCTGGGGAAGTGTCTGAGCTTATAGAAAGAAAAGAAGCTTGTAAAAGTCCAAGAGAGATTATTTCCATGTCTTCTGAAGGTTTCCTGCCCTCCTGCTGAGTCCCCCATTGGAAGTTCTGGACAGTGACCCGTGTTGCTCTGCAGCTGGGGAATTTCTCTAGGGGTAGAGGTGCTGGTCCAACAGCCTGCTCCATCCATCTGCCCCAGCTCTGCAGAGGTGCTTCCTTCCTACCAAACAGGGCAGGTCACCAATGAGGCTCCTTCTAGGCAAAACCACATCCGTTTCTGTGGGACAAATCTGTGCTTCATGCAGCAGGGAAGCCAGAGGAGCTGGTGCAGCACAGTCCCACCATGGCACAGTGGGAGGAAGGATGTCCTGGGGCCTGGGAGGCTGCAAGGTGGAAGGGAACAGGAGGTTATGGCCAAGGCCTCCCCCTTGCACATACGCTAGCACAATACAAGTGCAACCATCCCAGCACAGAAGGGAAGCTGTGAGTATTCAAGACTTCCATGCCACCACTCATATGGTTTCCTCAGAAGTTCATCAGATATATGAAAGTAATGATTTAGGCAGAGCAGCTCCTCAGCCAAAATAGAGACGACTTGTCTGTAGGTTGTTTAGAAAATGACACATAACTACCATAAGGTGGCCATGAAGAAGGTATGTACAATGTCTGGATTTAAGCAGAGAGGCAGCCCCAAGTACTATGGCAGGGTGCAAGCCCAAGTGAAAGAGCGTCTGGAAAAGTGTGTACAATTCTGGTAACTAGCAGCCAGGAAAAATGGTTTGAATCGGAAGAGGGGCAGCAAATGGCTAGGATAATTGGGGAACTGGAGAGGCTGTCCTACGAGAGAAATGAGAACAGGTGGTGGGATCAGTCTAGCCAAACAAAGGCTCAAGAGGATTTCAGCTCACGTCTATAAATACTGCAAAGGGGAAAGAGCTACAAGACATGGTTAGCAATAGGGGAAAAAAAACCAAAACCAAGGACAGAAACTGCATGACTGCATTTCGATCAGAAATTAGATGAAAGTTCCTAACTCTTAGAACAAGAATTTTCTTGGAACAGCGTTCCCATTAAAAAGGAATGGGCAATTTCACCAACTTACTGTTAAAAGAATGCAAGAAGCTTATGAAAAGGATAATATGGTGTGGTGCTTTCAGCAGCAGAAGCCTGAAACTGGCAACACAGAAGCTCCTGCCGTTGTTATATTAATGCTCTTAGATGTGATAACTCCACAGGATCTGCAAGCAGGAATGGTACTGAAAGTTATAAAAGTCTCTTACAACTTGTAGTAAGATGCTTTGTTTTCAAATCCATGCAAGTCAGACGTAACTTTAGAAACATGGAAACCAAAGTCTTATACTAGACGCTTATAATAGGTCTTATAATAGATGCCCAATGGCATCTATGCTTGATACCAACAGGAACCAAATACTTACAAGAAGGAGCAGAATTTAGTTCATGTATTGATAAGCCCAGCACTGTACATACACTGTCTTGGTCTGACAGATTCTCATTTCCAAAACCTTGCACTTAAGACAGAATTATTTTTTAGGTTAAGTCCTCAAAAGTTACAACACAAGTTTACTTTGGCTTGCCAGTTTGATGATTTCATTTTGAATTTTAAGTTCTTGAATAGGATAGTGATAATTGTGTCTTACACACAAAGATAAAACCTGCAACCAAGAGATAAAGCCTTGCTCAAAAATTAAATTGTATGCCTCTGTCGCTGAGAAGACACTCTTTAGAAGCACCTCATGATTTGGAGTGGCCACTTATATAAATAAGTAACATGAAAGATTTTTCTTTTCAGACATGCAAAATGTCAGACCACTGATGGTGTTCCAAGTTGGGCACTTCTAAATGAAGTTTCTGACCCAGACTGTGATTTTTGCAGTATTTTGGTCATTTTATTTTATCTGGCAGTTCTCTTGCTCTTGGAAGTACAGAGGACTCGTGTTTAAGAGCTGCTACTCAGAAAAGACCTTCATCATCTGAGATGAGACATCTCAACATGGGACATCTCAACAACGTCATGGCAAGTACTTGGGCTTCCCAGTCCTCAGCCTCACCCCGAGCTGCCAAGACCTGGAGCCACGAAGGAGGAGGATGATGGGCAAGGGGTGTCATCACAGCTCGGGTGGGCAATGTGAAGGTATGAATCAGGACAAAGTAAGTGGGCTACTGGTAAGGGTTAGCTGTGGCAGGGTAGCTCCTAGCATGGACCAACAGCTTCCCCAAGGTCGGTGCTGCTCCCCGGCTTGCCAGGGCTGTCCTGCAAGGGGATCATGGGCTGAAGGTCCATCACAGCTTTGGGTCTGCAGGGTGGATGCAGCCTTGTGCTGAAATTGGGAGGTGAAAGAGCAAACTGCAGGTAGCATGCAACAGCTGAGGGGCTTATTTTCTTTCTGTGAAAGTGGTGGAAAAATAGGGCAACCATCACCAACTGTCTGTGGGGTAGCTGGTGTGTCGTCAGGCCCAGATGTAACAGTTCTGTGTGAAAAGGATGGATCAGTCCAAAAGCAAAATGGAAATAATCTGCCTTTGTTGAAAGCAGGATAACAGCCTCCCTGCCAGGTATATTTATTTTTGTCAGTAACATTTGACTTTTTTAAGCTTCTAATGAATACGAATTTTGAAAGGCCTTTTTAGTGGCCTTTGAATTATTGAATTATATTCAATTATATTGAATTATGTGAATTATTATATGAATTATATGAATTATTTTTTACGGAACTGTAACACAGGGAAAGAGGCTTCTCTTTAAAAAGTTGTCACAGTAGAATTTCTTAGTGGGCTTCTAGTAAGAGCCACAACACGTATCCCAGAGCCAAGACTGAGGGTTGTGTCCTGGGCTATACTTCTGCTATTCATCTGCTCTCGGGTATATTGCTTATGACTCTAAATTTCCTTGAAGATATCAGTACTGATTTGCCTTACAACGCTGCAAGGCTACATTCATACAGACTCACGTGTGCTCTAAGATCCGCTGATATCAAGAACTATTTGAAGTATTTTTAAAATTTATTTATTTTTATTTAAGCTAACAGCAATGTTTTAACTGGCTGAATAGCTGAGTGAATATGACAAGTGCCAGTGTATTTCTAAGCAGTAAGAGAAGCACAGCCCATGACCCCATATAGGAAATTTTGTAAATTCAGGTGAAGCAAACCACAAGGACGGGAATCCTAATGCTGACTTGGCTGTGCAAGAGCGCCGTTGAAAGGAAGACATGCCATTTCTGTCATTTAGTGACCTAAGAAACAAGCATATAAGGAGCTGAAAGGACAGTCAGACATGCTTATGCACCCTGAGGAGGATAAATTGGGGCTGTTTCCCAAGAGAGGCCTAGGAGACAATTTCACAAGACTAAACAAGTATAACCTCTATCCATCAGACTATTTTTCTTGCATGGAAGATGCCTGACGTTTCAGTTCCATAGGTAAGAAATTCTTCCCTTCTGCACCCCGTTCTTCCTTTCTGCTGAGAACACTAGGTCAATTTACCCATAAAGGGCTAAATATTTCCTGGGCTTTCCTTCACAGGGCTTTTCCTGAGAAACATTGGGAGCTATAGCTTTTTTTATTTATTATTAACATACTCATGAATGTTCTTGAGTGCTGTCAGTGAGCTACAGTTAGAGCAGGAGTTTCACAGGCACCTGAAGGAAGTGTTTATGTGTACACAGACTGGGGTCACTCCCTTCGCCAGGTCTCAGCTTACTGCTCTTTAAGTCAGCGGGACGTGCACGTGTTGCCATGTTTCACAAACAACTTGGAAGGCAACAGTGCTCATGTTTCATGTCCTCTTGAACACTTCCGACGAGCTCCAGCTCTTCGTTTCCCTCTTCGCCAGGTCTGCCCCGACCGCAGCAGGTGAGTCTCAGTTGTGTAGGGCGGGCAGGTACAGGCAAACCCTGCCCGTACTGCGACCCGGTGGGGCGGGCAATAGCACCAACCCAGAGGGTGTGACACTGCACAGGCAGCACTCAGACGGGGCAAATATTCCTGCTTTTCATCGTGGCTTAGCACGCAGGTTTGGGTGCCTCACTAGCCCCTGTTACATGACTTTGACATCCCATGCCATTCTTATCTTCACAGAATCATAGAATCATAGAATTGTCTAGGTTGGAAGGGACCTTTCAGATCATCGAGTCCAACCATCAACCTAACACTGACAAAACTATCACTAAACCTTGTCACTAGCCAGTCAGGAGCTAAACTTTTCAGTCTCTGCTGTAGTTTAGAGATACCAAAAACAGTCTGAGTGAGTTCCAATCACTCCAAACATCCTCATAGTTGGATTTTAGGTGCAACACCAGTTGGAGTAGCTACAGGACAATTTTGCAGCTCTAGTTGAGGACTGCTGGGGTCCCTGTTTTCCTCTTCATGCCTGCCTGTCTGTGCATTGCTGCCTCTTCTCCTGCACCAAACCTGCAACCAGTCAGTTTGGGGAGGTAAACCAGCACCAAAAAAAAAAAAAAAATCCCAAACACAAACCAACCAACCAAAAAGGAAGGCTCTTCTAGTTTGGTTCCTCAGACCCCTCACTACAGGTTCAGTGCTGTGTTACTGATGGCAGGGGAGGTGTTGGGAACCTCTGGCCAGGAACAGAGGGAGGGCAGTGTCAGGCAGCATGGATTTAGCTTGGTTTAAATTGTTCTGGATCCATACCCTAAGCTCTTTGTGACAACAGAACTGTGGATGGTGATAGCCCAGCACAGCTGAGCAGCCCACATCACCTCACCGTGCCTCTGGCTCCTGCTCTCAAATTCCCACTGAGATGAATCCTACAGGTCACATGGAGAACTGAGCTCACAGCTGGGTGTCAGACAATCCCGAGCTCTAATCCTGCTCTGCCAGCTCCGTGTTAGGAGACACGGTGTGCCTCAAGGGCATTGAACAAGCTGTGTCAGCTTCCTATCTCTATAGAGCATAAAAAGTAGTTATAGAAAGTGCTTCCAGAGGGGCCTTTGCTCCAAGACAAGACCAAATAGAATTAAACCAGTCCTTAAAAATACATAGTAGATAGAGTTCCTAGTCTCCCTGAACAACCATCCATTGGAAAGTCTTAGTGCTTCATCATCTTCTCAGGTGGAAAGTAAACCCATTAGTACCATCCACACTGGACATGGAGGACCATTCACGATGGATAGTTGTTTGGCTACCTCAGGGTGGCAATGCGTGGTCTCATCTGTGAGTGACTGTATAGCAAGTTAATATGACAAAACACTCTATCTCATTCTACTTAATTAAATGCAGGGTGACCAGACCTGTTCAATCCTAAGGGTACTGGGTCCTCTGATGGCCATCTCCATTCGAAAGCTGGCAGAGCCCATAGCTCATTGCACAGTTAGCCAGCTGTGATCCCACCGACAGTATGATTTATTCTCAAGCAGTCAACTCTTCCCCCTGCCGTGTGCTGCTCCGCACCTCCTCAGCCACAGTCCCCACCAGAAGAGACATGGTGGTGAGTAACTGGAAATATGGGGTCGTTATCCCATTTGGGGATCTGCATGACCCAAGATTGGTCTCCCATCTCTTGCTTTGCCTGTCAGTTTTCCAATACTGTCTCATTGTTGTGTTGACACTAGTAGTGCCACCTGGGATAAAGTGGTAATGGGGTGATGGGTGCAGAAGTGGTTCTTTTATCAGGGTTGGGCCAATTCTTCACTTCCAGGGCAGAATTTCTGGTCAGAGTGACAGAACCAGACTGAGCCCTTGGGTTTCAGGTGCTGCTGTTGCGGTGGGACTCACATGCCCAAGACCACTTCAAAATGAAGACCTGAACTTCACTCTGTCATATTTCAATGGAAGTTTAAACACACATTTTCTAAATCACCCTCTTTTTGAGCTGATAAATATTTAGCCCTCCCTCCAAGTGGAGTGGTGGTCTCAAGAGAATTTTGATTTAACTGTAACTATGTTTATAGGGCATTTCCTTATTTGAAATTAAAGGTTAATGCATCTCTTGGTCAGATTCAGGGTGTCTATCTCTCTCATTTGCTTTTCATGTAGAAGTCTGGAGAGTTCATTTCTTCCTGGGGCAAATGATGAAACCTTCAGTTCTTCAACAAGCCATGGGATGGAAAACCTGCATAGGGCCATTCAGTCCTCTTGCTGGGACTGGGAGGGCTACAATGATCTCTGTGCAAAGGAGAAAGAAGATTCAATTGTGCCCATCTCATTCCAGTCTTTCCACCAGCAAGAGATGCTGCCTGCTGCCCTGAGGTCACAGGAGGTCTCCAGGGTTGTTGCTGGCATTTAAAAACAAGCCATGGACTTGGGTATGTTATTTCTGACACAGAACATCATACTTTAAAAGCAGCACATCTGATTTAGTTGAAACTGACTGGGAATGATCTGAAGGCAGATCAGGAGTTGCATAATTTATTACAGTCAGCTCTTAAGTGAAATTAAGGATTTAGTCTGGAAATGCTGTTGAAGCTGTAGCTCTACTCTGATCTACTGCCTCTTACACCAGATATTCTGTAGTGCTTCAAAATGCAAACACTGAGATAGCCAGTGGCAGAATTTCCTGCATGACACCTACACGGCTGCTTGTGAGCAGGACTCCCACTGCAGTACAAGGGGGAAGGCTGCATAAAAATACATGAGGATGCTATACACTTTTATTTGCCTTTCCACCAAGCGGTGTGTGAGGGATCACCTTGCTGTCATGGGAGGTGTAAGTACATGAGGTAAGAAAAAGCCAAGCCTAAGCCATGAAGACAGTCTGAAGCTCCATCGAGCTGCTTTTTCCTTCCCACTGGCTCTGAACCAGAACAAAGAATAAGGCATCTTTTCATCTTATGTCTCACTACCAATGAAGAATGTACTTCCTAGCAGACACCACGTAGGCTTTTAAATCCCTGATTGTGTTTCAGGTAGAGGGTCCTGTCCTGATGGTTGGAAATGTGATAAATACAAATGAGAGGTTTCTCTGGTGGGTTAAGAAAGATAAAACTGAAACTTCCACTATGAATCTAAATAAATGTTCTTCAGCATTAATTTCTCTAAAGCAAAAAATCAACACAGCATCTTTAATATAGACTTGCTCCTTTTCTGTATTCTAAAAATCTCTTTTGCAGATTTTATTGGAAAGTAGCTACGTAATCGCCTGCACCACATATAAAATATGTATTTGCAACTCAGAGGAGAAAATAAGTTTGTTCTTGTATTAAAAATCCTCTGTCAGAAGAATTTGATAAATGTAACGCACCATGCAGAATCAGCCTGATTTTAATTTTAAATGCCTTCTCCAGTACCATAGGGGTATGTCCTTTATGCAGCTCCAGCCCCCAGACAGCCAAACAATTACCCCCGTTACAAAGGCCAAATGTTTTGCCAGCTTGCAAGAACTGCCAAAACTGTAATATGAGCTTGTGGATGTCATGATATATTCTCGCACAGACTTAGGTCTTTCTGTGCAGTGGGTCACTATCTCGGATAGCCCGACAAATCCCTTCTCAGGCCTGTGATTCCAGTCTTTGTTTCTGCTCTATGAACTCTGCCAAACCCTCACGTGCCCCAGAGAGAGGTGTGGGGGCTCTGATCGTACATGCTGTGCAGATTGCTTCAGATGCTCCCATCTCCAGTGTAAGCTCATATTTTGAACATCAGCTACGTGCTTCTCTGAGAGAGCATACATTTAAGAGAAAACAGTCATGAAATGCAGAGACAGCCTCGTACCATGTGTCCCCAGCAGGTAGCTATAGTACAAGAGCTGCTCAATGACCATTAGAAGAACTAACCCTATAGGGACTCACTCTTTACAAACTAATAGCTCTATTCCTTACCAAACCTGTAGTTGAAGTATCACAGCAATTAAACACATATTCTTCTCTGACACTAGACTATGGCTAGTTAAATACCACCATACCACTGCGTTTGCTCTTGCAGAACTCCCATCCTATTTCCAGAACATCCCAACTGTTTGACTGATTGAGTCCATACCATGACTTCACTCCAGTTTAGAAGTTCTAAATACGGCTTGGTGGAAAGATTTCATGACTGGATAAAATGTAATGCTGCTGGAAATAAAGAGCAATGGGTAGAGCACGTACCTTTACCACAAACTTCTGCAAAAGCCTTGGTGAAATGAGTCCTCCCCATTTGCAACTTGAGCAGTAACATTTTATTGCCTGAACCCTTTACAGAACCTCTTGCAGTCCGATGTGGTTAGTGTTAGGAAAACACTTAGAGGTCCTGAACAAAACAGTGGCACACGTGCAGAGAAGAACCAATATTTAGACCACACGAAAAACTTTGGGGTTGGTACGTCTATGAGCTTCCGTTTAGCAAGACCTTCATGAGTTGCCTTGGGCAGAAACATTGTGCCAGTTTCAGTCAAATTAGCAACACAAAAGGAGAAGATTTTGTTTCTTTTTTCTTATTAATGCTTCAAAATAGATGCTGCTAAGTTAGAACCCAACTGTCTTCATAGTAATAAAACAGGAGGTCAGATTTAAAGAGCTGCATTTGCCCTTGTGTTTCTCAGAAGACCTCTCTGTCTCTAAGCTGACAGTGCAGCTGTTCACTGAAAATTATGCAGAAAGATTAATAAATTCTTAGTGGGGAATCTCAAAATGTATGGCAAGTCCAACAGTTTTAAATAAGCATGGATCACATTGTTCAGCTGAAATAGCTGACACATTTTTACTCTGTGGCTGTAGTATTTATCAAGTGCAAATAGTAAAAAAGAAATTTAATAGAGGAAAATAAATCAATCTGATTTCAGCCATGTCCAGTCACGGTTTCTCCTCATGTCCCGTGATGATCCGAGAGGCTGGGGGATACAGAGTGTGACTGTCATCCCGCAGCAAAAATATTATCATGCACTCCAAAGCTATTGGCTGCCTTTCCTCAAATAAAGTCAGAGCTTCAACGTGCACCCTGATGAAAACAGGATGGCCCCTTTCAAACCGAGATGATAGAGACAGACGAGGCAGTAAGATGAAACCAGCAGGATCCAGCACAGGCAGAGTTGCAGTAAATCCAAGCCATAAACAGAATGCCTCCTGTACTTAAAATCTTCAAAGGCCCCTAAGGTTTCTGAAAGCGTGGCAGCAGCACCTTCTCTTGCAGGACTACAGGGATTCAGAGCGGGGCACCAATTCCCACGATTTTTTTATGACTTACCCCCATGAAAAGAACGTTCTTTGCATCTTTAGGGAGAAATGTGTGACTGTTTGTGGCCAGCGAGCAAGGAAGCCTGACACATTAAATAGGCAGCGCTGCGTGGCCATACGATAGGGCCGTACATAGCTGCTGCCGCTCTGCAAGCGCTGCCGGCATCACCCCGGGCAGGACTCCCTGTTCGGGATCAGTTAAGCTTCTGACACCATCAATCACAGCGCAGCGCTCCTCACGGGAGCTACTGTGAGAAGGCGTGCTGCAAGCCTGCTGAGCACACTGCCCTTGCACACCACGGGATTAGCAACTGCTCTATAACTTTAAGCCCCCAAACTCATATTTCTCACGTGGTTTATGAAAACTTTTTTAGCTTATTAAAACTAAATCCGAGGGGAACTGCGTGCTGTGGCTGGGTTTCCAGAGTTCTGATCACACGGGAGATGTTAAATTCAAAAGCACAGCTAGAGTTGTGCAAGGTAACAGGCAACTACTAGGCAACACTAAAGTGTGACCCAATATTTGCACACACAGATAATCAAACTGCTCAGATTAACTCTGTTTTATGGATTCAGGTGGGTTTTGGTTTTCTTTTTGAGCTTAAAAATGGTTGCTGATTCTGAAAATCATAAATAAGCCTTACCTAATGTTTTTGTTCTGAGAATTGAGATAACTAAATGTTAACAAGTGAAATGGCATTTAAAACTATTTTAAGCGTCACATGTCTGGACTGCAGCACCATGGTCTATATGTATTTATATCATTACTTTTGATACGCTGTTACCACCATTACACAGATGGGCAACTGAGGCACAGGGCAAGCCGGGGTGAGATCTGGTTTCAGGTAAGACACCTATGTCTCAGTGTCTGAAGTACGGATGCCCACCTGCGCAGTGGATGCCCACACTCTCATTACAGCCAGTGGCAGCAAACAGAGTTTGAAGAGTGACTGGAGTTGGACAAATGTAGGAGCCTACTTTGGGTGACATCCCACCCTGATTTCTCAGTAACACATTGTCTATCTCTGAGAGAGAATACAGCTAAATCACTTGAACTCTAAACCATGGGGCCTGTTGCATGGGGACGTGACCCCCACAGCGTTCACTATAGGTTTCTGTACATGCTGCTGACCTACCCCATGCAGACAGTCCTCCCTGATGGCCACCGCTTTTTGAAGTCACCTCCAAAAGAGCACCAACAGATAATCTGCTTGAGGTTAGACAAGATGCTTCTGCCACACACAGCAGCAGCTTCATTCAAGGCACTGTCCTTCTGCTAACAACCTGAGTGAGTTTTATGGCAAAGAATGGACAAGATGTAAATATTCAGAGAGTTTGACTTTTTACTGTCTTCCAGAAGGCATTAGTTCTGTCTATGCAGAGGGGGAACACCTGAGTGCTGAAAATGGTTTGGGGAAGAATGTAATGAGGCATATAATCTAGTTTTATTGGAAAGTCAGGAACCACGGAGATCTGTAGTGATCTATATCACACTTCTGGAGGATTTCAGGATCGACAGAAAGGCTGTTCTGACAGTGAAAACGCAAGGAACATGACTAACAACTTCAACTACCACCGCACTTGATTTCAATCAGGGGGTTGCAGCTACAGCCTTTCAGGAACGGGAAACAGGGATACATTATGCCTACAGATAACAGTGTGACAATGTGCCAGCAATGAGCCAGCAATGTGCCCTTGTGGCCAAGAAGGCAAATGGTCTCCTGTGGTACACCAAAAAGACCGTGGCCAGCAGGTCGAGGGAGGTCATCCTCCCCCACTACTCTGCCCCGGTGAGGCCTTATCTGGAGTACTGTCTCCAGTTCTGGGCTCCCCAGTTCAAGAAGGACAGGGAACTACTGGGGAGAGTCCAGTGGAGAGCTACAAAGATGATCAAGGGACTGGAGCACTTCTCTGAGATGTTGAGGCTGAGGGACCTGGGTCTGTTAAACCTGGAGAAGACTGAGAGGGGACCTTATCAATGTTTATAAATATCTAAAGGGTGGGTGTCAAGAGGATGGGGCCAGACTCTCCGCGGTGCCTGGTCACAGGACAAGAGGCAATGGGCACAAACTTGAACACAGGAAATTCCACCTGACCATGAGGAAAAACTTCCTTATTCTGAGGGTGGCAGAGCACTGGTAACAGGCTGCCCAGAGACATTATGGTGTCTCATTCTCTGGAGACATTCAAAACCCACCTGCGTTCCTGTGCAGCCTGCTCTCAATGAACCTGCTCTGGCAGGGGGGTTGGACTAGATGATCTTCAGAGGTCCCTTCCAAACCCATATCATTTTGTGATTCTCTAACAATTCATTTCTACTTGGCAGAACACACTAAGTGCTCTGCACTGCGGTGTAGCTGAAGGTTAGTCAGCCAGCATCCACAGTACGAGCTACAAAGAATGCTGCTCTAAACTCATTCCAAATCCAGGTATCATCTCTAGATTGAGTGAGCAGCTTGACTGAGGAGGCAGATTCCTCACATAAAATAGTGGAATAATGATGATCATACTGACTGGTTCCTGCCCAAGGACTGCGTGATTTCCTGAGGTCCATAGCCCAGAGAGTGAGCACACACGATGAGAGAGAGAGCACACACACCAGGCAACGTGCCCAGCAACAAAGAAAGATTCCAGTATTTTTCTGTTTTCTATGCCAGCAGTGATCTGTGTTGGGTTGAATCCTTGAAGAATGCATCTTGGACTACAGCTATCCTTTGATGAGCCACCCATCTCTCACATTGCTTGTTAGAACAATCAGCACAAAGCTTTCTCTATTGGTCATTAAGTCTCTCTGAGCATCCTTCAGCTAAGTATGTAGATAACACCATTTTTTCCCCAAAAAGGAATCCACATCAGCACAACTTCTCTTCGCTTTAGAATAGCTCATGTGTCACACAACAGCTGCAGGCTGCTGAAGGTTATTTGCAGGCAATTGTGTTAACTGCATGTTTATGATGAGGTTTGGGGACCTGGGCAGGAATAAGACATTGGTAGTGAAGACCACAATAGCTGAGAGTTTTTAGAGCTGAGATGGGATAATGTGTCTGCAAGAAAGAGACACTCAGTTATCTGGGTGGGACATCAGTTTAGCAGGAGTCAGAAGAGCATCCCAGCTCCTGTAAGGCCACCATAGAGGATGTTACAGCACCAAAGGGATTCTTTAAACATTACAGAATGTTTTCATACATTTTTTCTTTTCTTCATCTTGCTTTACCAGGCTCTATTGGTCCTTCTGCAGGCTTGTGATCATTGATTTTTTTAAGGTCTCTGAACACTCTTGGTATATATCTATCTCCCTTTTGCTCACTAAAAAATCCTAGTGGGGCTGTGCTTTCTTCCCAGGAATCTTGCTGGCCGAGGCCTTAAATTTTGCTGGTAGCTTTCCTTTTTCCCTAGTCTGATAAGAATTCTGTGCTATCTGTTAGCTTGCATTAGAATTAGGGTAATACAATTAGGGTATTTCATAAGGAATATACAGCAGGTTTTTAAGAACTACTTTCTCCACAAGGAGTAACCCACCTGCGATGGGTTGCCTGGCTGAGGAGCAGATTAGCAATGTCATGTGCCATATTCAAATACTTTTCTAAGAACACAGAGTCTGAGGGGAAACCTCCCGCCAAGAAAACCGGTGTGTCCCTCTCCAAACCACAGTATGCCATTCAGACAGAAGTTTTGGAAAAGTCATCTAGAAATACTTCTACGGATGCATTATTTCTGTTTGGCAAGTCATAGACATGGTGAAGAAATGAAAAAGGTCCATGTGCCATCTCGCTCAGGAATCATATTGACTGACATATGAAAAGGGCAGCACAGAACCTTGATAGGAGCTGGATGGGATGCTGAGAACTAATCCATAGCATCCCCATTTCAAAAACAAGCCCAACAGCAATATCATGCCCTGTATCCTCCCTGTCATCTGCTCTTGGCACCAACTTCGACACAAAGAGCTTGCCATTTGTTCTTGTACCAGGTAACCCACTATTAGCGTGGTCAAAAATATAAAATGGAGGGCTGAGCACCATTTAACGCGACCGATGGCAGAGGGGTTCCCTTGCTCTCCAGAACAAACCTTCCCCTTACCTGTCTTGGGCACAGCAGGTAAGTTTTCTTAATATATTCTCTAAGGGTTAAGTAACTAAAGCTATTACTGATGAAAGCTTAGTGTTTGATGTAGGGCCTTGAGAGAGAATGCTACTACCAAACAGATTTCTGCTGTAGCCACTTGCGTTTCATGCCTCCCCACGTTACCCTCAGGAGACCAACCACGGAGAACATGTTTCATGTTAACTGGGCCTAGACCCCTTTTTCCATCTCATTTTGAATTTAAAAGTAAGAGCAGATTTCTCGCCAATTCTGCTGACAGTTGGACAGGCATAACCCTCACAAAGGACCATATGCTAAGGATCATTTCTTCCCTTGACGATGAAATAAGCACTGTTTTGGTCCAAAAGACTATTCTAAACAGAAACATTCTACAGTAGCATCTAGTTAAAAAAAAAAAAAGAAAAAGAAATAAAGGATGCAGGTTTCTAGGTTTCTCACCATTCTGTCAGTCTGTGCATCTTGTATCCTGAGTACCTGGGAAAGCCCCATCGACCAACCAGGGGCCCCAAGTCCAGCCCAACTGCTCCGGCAGTTGCCTGGTTTTTGGCATCAACATCCAGAAGAGCCGATTCCCGATTTTGCATGCCTGCCCATGTCATTTAGGCAAATACTTTCTGTCTGATACATGATACAAACATTATCATATTTCTTAAGCTTTAAACTCCAGCTCGAATTGTGTCCCCCCAGCTGGCACATACGAAAATATAATGCAGGTTTATGGCTGATTTTGAACTTGTTCTGTTTTTTAAAACTTCTCTGAAGTTTTCTTCCCTTAGAAAAGCTTACACCCCCTCACCTAATCCTCAAGTAACAAGTTTAAAATTCATACTGCTCGAGTAACACAACTCAGAAAAGATGATTAAGCTTCAGGGAGGGAAAAAACACACACATGAAGTAATGGCTCAAGAATTTCACTCCAAAAAGACTCCAAAAACTCTTCAGACCACTAGCAAAAGGGCCTTAAGTATGTTTGTCAGTACTAATAGATAAAAACCACAAGAAATATAAAATACCAAGCTTTACAGTTCCAGGTGTGTATTAAAGCTGTTTATAGATGGGTAAGTTCTGCAGGTATTACCCAAAACTACAACAAAGAAAATATTAAATATCTGATAAATTACTATTCTAGCAGGTTACTCCACAAATACTGTGAAATAGCATGAAATAAAATTTAGCAGAAAACAGCTCATGACTTATGTTTCCATATTGATGCAATGATTCTACTTCTCAACATGTATCTGCATTAATTTCAAATCTGTGATTTCAAGCAACTACTGGTTTACTTTTTCAAGCACAAAACAGCAAACATGCCATAGCAGTTTGGTGATTAAAATGAAGAAAATAAAAAATAAAAAAATATCTCTTCTACAACTGTATAAACATCCTCAAACTTTGGAATGCTACTTCAGAGAGAAGTGTCAGGCTTAAACGCAGACATTAAACGTCCACAGCTCACGTTCTAGTTCGTGCTGCCCTTCCCTTCTTCTCACTCCCAAGAAAACTCCAGGCAGTAAACAAATCCATAGCAACAGGAGTCCTTCCAGTCGAAGGACACTGGCCCTTTGGGAGACAGAGGTTTAGTATCTTCTAAGCTTCCCTAAACCATTTTCACTTTTCTATAAATAAAGCTGCTTATCACTGTACTTAAGCTTCAGGAACTTTAATTAGGCCAGGAATTCCTCTAATGATTAGATAAAGGCTGTTGCAATGGATTGGTAACAGTCTTAAAACAAAAGGATCTCTCCTCCTTTTTCCTCTTTATATACATCGCACTTGGGAAAGTAACCACCGTCAAACAAAAAAATGGAAAGAAAAGTCTCCTTTCAAAAGCGTGTTTTAAGCTTGTTTTCACTAAGTGGAGAGGAAATAATTATACACCTCAGCACACCCTGTAAGTAACAACTCCAACTTTGCCTTGCACTTAAAGACCAAAAATCAGAGAAGTACTAAACTTCAAAAGAAAGCGTACACAGATAAAAATTTGAAGTGCTGACTCTCCAGTGTGTTAGAGGAGGAAAGCAGACTGCTGAAGGGTCCTGAGCTCAAACACTACAACACGCAAGACAAAGATTTACATCTGTAAAAACCTCCTAAGTTAGAGTCCTCACCGACAAGAGTTAACTGCTTAGTTCCCCTTCTAGAGTGTTTATTAACGAAGCCAGGTTTGTTTGACCTTGAACTGCTGCGGGATTATTGCACTCGCCTGCAGCAGGAGCCCTTTCCAGAGAAGCTGCTCGGCAGCCGTGGGACCTGCCAGGGGGACGGGGTGTCACATTCCTCCTCATTGTGTTTATTCACCAGCACAATCCAACTTTCCAGAGACATGAAAACTACTGCCATTTGACAGCGGCTATTTACTGCTCCATGAACTTGGCCGGGCAACCAAAGTTACTTTTCAAGCACGTAATCAATATGCAGATCTATTTTAAAAGCTGTGCCCCAATTAGCACTTAAAAACCACACAGTTTTACGCTGGTTGGGTCAAATTAATTTTATTATGCTCCATGATGAATTGCCACCAGTGCAACATCCTATTCACTGTACATTTCAAAAATTCACATACTAAAAATTTCAGTTTGATAAATGGAAAACTGAATGATTGAGAAGTTCTTACGGATTTCATAGGTACAAGTGGCTAGCTGATATTGTCTATGCACATAGAGTGTTGAGATACAAAAGCCTCATGCTAGTTTGTTAGTTGCTAAGGCTATCTGGACAGTCATTTAACCAGAATATAATATGAGAGGCCTTCATAACAATGTTTAGCAACAATGCACCACTACCATGAAATGTGACCTTCTGCTCGCAGGGCGAGTGGCGGAGTGCTGAAGCATGCAGTTATGACTAACTTCACTGCCATTGCAGCCTTTATGCCTGAAGTTTATCATGTACAAACACTACTTGAAAGTAAATATTAACCTGGACACCACAGAATGTGAGTGTACTTTTTTTTTGTATGAAGAAAAAGAAGTAGAAAAACCAAAAGCTTTCTTTGGCCAGTATCTACAAATCAAAGTTTTATTCAATAAGGTAACTTCAGAGCTCCCAAAACCTGGAACAGAAGTTTGATTAATGAACTGTGAAGCTTAACTATTAACTATATTACAGAAATTCCAATTGTGGGAACATAACAGCTAAACATTATCTAGTAAGTAGCATGTTAGGAAAACCTCTAGGCCTCATCTGCTTAATTTTAAAATGCCCTATATGCAATAAAAATTAAGGGAGCAGTGCCAGAAGTTATATGAAAGCCATACAAATATTTTCCTTATACACAAGTTCTTAACTCCACTGCCACTAGCTACCCCAGGCTGCACTTGCACTTGATCCAACGCTCAAGCCATTCCAGCAGCAAAGCCAGTAGGAAGTGTTTCTAGCAGCAGAGGGCAATACAAAAGTTACTGCAAGACAGTGAGACCACTTGGAAATTTTTTTCCTCAAGTTATGTGCTTAAATTACTCTTGGAAGGAAGTTAGCATCCTCTGAATAATTTAACTACAACCTTACCTCTCCCACTACTATTCAGCAACTTTCCTTTCTTCTCATAAGACTAAATTAATTCCCTAAAGACTAGGTTACAACTGGGTTAGAAATCCAAGCCGTATCATGCAGGTCCAGCCTGTCAAGATCAGGTCAACACTGGGTTTCAGTCCATACAATTCCGATAACTTAAATTTAATTTGATAGCTTGACTACAGTCAAAGACCCAGGACACTATGCATTAACTACACTCCAAGTATGACTGACTTAACTAAACATTCCGTGTCAGATAATGTGGTTTTTAAAAAGATTTTCTACCTGAAAGTTACAGTAAGTACAGTAATTACTGCTGCAGATATTAAATACCCACGTAGCATAGATTAGTATTTTGTAATAGGCAGATATGCCAATGTTTACTGCACTACGAAGTACAACTTATATAAATGTGCAAGCTGTGAAATGAGAATCCCATTTTCCGTCCACTTATTCAAACACTATTCTTGTTAAGTGGGTTCTTGATCTTCATCACAACCCTTGGTCTTAAAGCCAACATATGAAGACAGAATATTGCCATGAAGTTCAGTATTTATTCAAAGTGTATATTCTGAGTTAATGGCTTTCCAACTTTATGGATGTAGGATTGGTGTTCCAACATTTGTTGTGTACCATAACGCAAAGACTGCAAAGTAATACCACTTATGTTTACTTTATTAGTACACCAATGTCCTACAAATTCTAAAAAGTAATTAAACATTATTGAAGCAAGCATTAGACACAGCCCTTCAGCCTGAAAATCACGTAAAATTGATTTTAAAAATAAATCAAACTGTAGCAATTGCCAGTCTCCAGTATAGCCCCCAGTAATTTATGCTTCTTCATTCTGAAAGTAAGAGCTGGGAAGGAAAAAAAAAGAAAAATAGACTGAACTTGTCTGCATCAAAGATGCCTTTACCACTATTACAATGTAAAGTCACCTGTTTAACTTCAGGTAGAGAGTTCCCTAATTGAAGGATTTAATCACTACTGCTGTTCAATAGCAGCCAGTGTTGCTACAGTCCGGGCAAGGTAATCTTCACAACTAGCTGTGCATTTCTGTACTGATTTTGTTTTCTGTAAAGCATACTGCTAAGATTTGAACTGTAATGTTGTGATGTATTTGAAACCATGCAAGAGTATAAACCAGCCTCAACATTCATGTAGCACTGCACTTGCAATGAAGGGGCTAAATAAACTAAGAGCTGCATCACTTAAAGAACATAGTGCTATACTAGGTTTTAATAAGAAAATTTAGATACAGAAAAAGTAGGGTATGAAAATAGTGTTTTCCTTCTTGCATTATAACTAAATTACATTAAGGTTTTTGTCAATCTCACATATTACATTTAGACTCCCTTATTGATGGAATGGAAAGTATTCACATCTACGTGATCATCCAGGTGTAAACTTGCACACATTAACAGGGAGTAGCTTTGTAGAGGATTATGACAAACCTTTACAGATTAAATGAGGTATTGCACAGATTAATAAAAAAGCAAAAGGCAACAAAAATATACAGCAAATTGGTAGAACATTTACATGATAATTTTACAGAATCCATAGACAGAAAGTAGTGTTTAGTATATCATTCACCTTAAAAAAAATATATATATAATAATATATGGTCAATCATCCCATTCGTCATCATCCTCAAAGTCTTCTTCATCATCTTCATCCTCATCTTCATCTGTAAGACAAAAAAAGCAAGTCATTTGCACGTACCAAGTTAAAATGATGAAAGTGTTACAACTTCAACATAAATGTTTGTTGTTAACTTTACTGAGCCTTCCAGTATTTTTAATATGTATCATAATTTAAGAATTGTAGCCTGTTAGAATTAAATTACTTATTTGTTAGGCAAAAGCATTTCCTTCCCTGGGTGAATGCAGTACTCAGCACCCTTCTGCTATTTATCAGAGAACACCAGGTTGGAAGGAACCTCAAGGATCATCTGGTCCAACCTTTCTTGGCAAAAGCACAGTCTAGACAAGATGGCCCAGCACCCTGTCCAGCTGAGTCCAATGATGGGGAACCCCCCACTTCCCTGGGGAGATCATTCCAATGGCTGATCGTTCTCACTGTGAAAAATTTTCCTCTTGTGTCCAGTCAAAATCTCCCCAGGAGCAACCGGTACCCATTACCCCTCATCTTTTCCATGTGACTCCTTGTAAAAAGGGAGTCTCCTACTTCTCTGTAGCCACTCTTTAAATACTGGAATGTGCTGATAAGGCCTCCCCTAAGCCTTCTTTTCTCAAGGCTGAACAAATCCAATTTAATTTATGTAAAATACTAAAATTAGAGATTACTATATAGGGCAGCAAATCAATAGACTATATAGCATTTAGTCAAATGATCTGCAGACTGCAAGTGCAATTTTGGTACGAGACAAGCTCTGGAAGGAAAAAAAAAAACCTAAACAAAAGAGATGTAACCAAGCAGCTGCAATTGCACCTACTGAACTGCTGGTATTTGAGAAATGCAAATCCTCTTGCAGCCTTATTTTTCCCCAAGCGCTGAAGTGTGAAAAGTTGATTCAGTACTAGTATGGGACTAGTCAAGTAACACAAGTTATCTGATTATTATCCAGCAGGTGGCATCCAAAGCACACTGGAAGCCACAGTCTTAAGACCATGAATCTGCAAGAGATTTGGCTTCTAGAAACAGAAAGCATTAAAAACCTTCCTTCCAAAATATTTTGATAACTTATTTCATCAGCAATCGAGTGGATGAAAGTTAGTTGTACCAGAAAAAAAAAACCAAAAAAAAGTCTTTATAAGGATATTAACTTTGATTGGTAATTTTTGCAAACTACTATACACCAGTAACTCAAAGCAGCACAAAGTAACCATTCAACCCACCACTAGGGATCTGCCTTGAGCATTCTGTATTGGACTATATGCTGAAATCCATGCTTTTTTCCAACAATATTTTACGTAGCATAGAAGTACTAACTCTTGAAAACCTGACACTGTGAGGTCAGAAAGACTCCATCAGACTCACCTGAAGAATGAATGGCTTTGCTCCTTTTCTGCATAACTTCCATTAATGCACCCACAATTCCTGAGGTGGGTGCAGGTGTTGGTGGTGCACTCTCCTGACCATCAGATACCTTGGAAAAAAGGACACGACAGAAAGATGCAATTAGCAAACAGAACCTGTGTATTTTGAGACAAACTTCCTTAAAAGATTAATGAGTTCATTTTCACTCAGAAGGAAGACTGAAACTGCAGTTTGCTTCTTTAGCTCAAGCTAAGTTTTTATTTATTAAAAAAGTCAACTTTTTCTCTAGATGTGGTGCATTCTCTTTAGATGTGGTGTTGGGGGATATGGTGTAGGGGAGAACTTTGTAGAGTAGAGTTGATGGTTGGACTCGATGATCCTAAGGGTCTTTTCCAACCTGAATGATTCTATGATTCTTTTGCCCTACAACACAACTAGTCCATACTCAAGATTAAATAATTCAACTCTGGACTATCATGAAGTGAGTGCTCAGCTAAAGTAAAGCTTCTTAATATGGTTGTACAGACATGATTTGTATGGTTGCATCATCATTATTTATTTTATCCTTGGTAAATACCACAATTTATTTTTTCTTGTTTGTATTTGTTAACCAGGTCTGCTTTGGGTTGATAATCCCTTCTGAAAGTAATAGACTTTGATGCTGCTTATCTGTAATGGCAAATAAATATTAACATGCCCTCACACTTTTTATATCAAAAACCTCAAATGCAGGAGAGTGGCAAAAAAAAAAAAAAAAGTACCTAAAGGCAAAATTATTTTAAAGATATTCAGCGACATCAAGAAGAAATAGTAATAGCCTGAGCTGCAGCAGGAACAGCAGAGGCATCCCTCACGGGTGGCACTTTTCTAGACACAGGCAGTCACCTTCTTACAAGCCTCAATGTTTCCAGAGCACAGGCCCATTTTAAGATGGAAAAAAAATAAAATAAAACAATCTACTGTTTGCCTTCTACTACCATTATCACTGAACTCATCCCCTACAGTTGCTTAGATGATTTTACTGAAGTAATAAGGACCTTTCTTAGTGCTTGCAAAAAGGTCTTTACAGCCACGATACTGTGGTATCACTGTATGAGTTATGCTTAAAGCTTTACTGAAAAGTGAGAAATCAGTTTGAAACAAGGATAATTTCATGCACCAATACTCCTCTACAGCAAATAAGCGTTCTAAGCATTTTCGCAGTACTACCGTTTAAAGCATGACTTCAAAAATTCCAGAAGTTATGATCCAGCCCAAAAGAGAGCCACAAGTTACTGTTTACACTGTAATCCTGCAACCATTTGCAAGTTTCAAGGGGACAGAGATGAGAAACAGCTTTTACTCACAGATTTTAGCTGTATACCCTGTCGTATCTGGTCTAACAGTGCATCTCTTCCTGAGCAGGACACTGGTCGACTGTTCTGTTCTACTTTCTTTAACTGAGCTCCTTCTCTGATTTGATCCAAGAGTGCTGCTTTGTTTCCTGCAGGAACTGGAAGCTGGTGATCAACCTCTGAAGGAAGGCCTGGTGGTGGAGGAGGACCAGGAGGGGGCGGAGGAGGAGGTGGTGGTGGAGGAACAGATGACCCACTTGCTGGTGGTGGTGGAGGAGGAGGAGGGCCGGACGGTGCAGATGATGAATGCGCTGGTGGTGGTGGCGGATACATCCTGTTTGGAGGAGGTGGGGGCACTGTGGCACCAGGTCTAGATGGAGGTGGAGGAGGAGGTGCTGCTGTGGGAGCTCTTGAAGGAGGTGGAGGTGGTGCCCCTCGTCCCCTAGCAGGGGGAGGAGGAGGGCCCGAGCTATGGGGAGGTGGTGGTGGAGGTGGAGGGGGGCCTCCTCTGCACGGTGGTGGTGGAGGTGGCGCTGAAACGAAACAAAACAATTTACAATTACACTCTACTCAATACCCACAAGTCTTTTGGAGACTAGCAGAAAAAGAAAAAAGGCTTTGCCTTGCCTTTTGCAAGGATCTCTGTGCCGGTGCAAATTTTACCAGTTCTGGAGGAAGTTGAATATAGCTGAATATAAGCTATGTTCATATGAATGCAAACCAAGCCGAATATAGCCCCAATGTCTCTCATGTATTTTGTAAAAGAATCAAGACTGTAAGAAGCAAGTGCAATAAATAAAAAAACTAATTGAAGTCCTAAACCACGCATGGTCATTCATTTTGGTTTGGTCCTATGGCAGCAATTTTTTTCATAATCCAAGTGTATTATGTTAGTCTTTCAATTTCTCATGACAAAATGCAGAAAAATTTCAAAAGAATCCTCTAAAATTTTGTTGAGCTAGGATAGAAGGCAAGAAAAAGAGGTTTCAGAAAATACACTTAAAGCGAAATACAGAATTTCCACTTTGTGGAATCTATTTGTTATTTTTTTAGGGAATTACAGACACAAATATTTTTTGAAGCATCATCTTCTAGTAACAACACAAAAAAAAAACAATTAATGCATTACAATGCGGCATAAACTGACTCTTAGTCCCTTTTACTGAAAATTAGTTCCAACAATATCTTTATGGAAGGGACCATAGAAAGGAAACAACTTCAGGGCAACCTCAACACACAGGATCATTTCTATATGAAGTGGCCTTGAAATATACTTGCTCTGCTAATGGCATTTTAAATAGCACCATTTCATTTCCTCTTCCATTAAGCATCTAATGGCTTCTGATTCTTTATGTTGTGTGGTTGTTGCACATAACTACTTAATAATCCAGGTGCCATCACATAACTAAGGAAATTCACATTTTATTTCATATGCTTTGATAACTAAAAGGGTATTACACTCAAGAAGATACTTCTTTACCTCTTCTATTACGTCCTTCCTGTTACATGCTGATCAAGTAGGCTGTCTGCACTGGAATAGAGGGGACATCCCTAAAAAAGGGATTTTGAGGAAGTAGGAGACACTAACACCTCAGTGCCTTCTTCTTTGCTCATCTTAAGAACATAACATGTAATATTCTATTAAGTTCCACAAATCGCTCTGTTTCTTTCCATCCCACCAAAAGAACAACATGGGGAGAATCTCCTCTCAAACTTCATATATTTCGCAAGAGCCATACTGCCAACATTCTTGATTTAAAAAAAAAAAATTCCACCACTTTTGCCTGACATGACTGTAGTTTCCTTTTCGGCCACTGGAGGCCAGTATTTTCAAATATAACTTAGGAAGCATTACAGTCAGTTTTTCTGTATTAGCAAAAAGATACATAACAATGTCATGCTCCCGAGTCTGTAGATCTTGAACATAAGGTTTAAGTTTTGCTGTGGGGTACAGTTTAACTTGCATATTATATAGAAAGATACTACACATCCAATCTGTGGAAATAGAGTTCACGAGTTTCTATAAGGCTTGTCTGCACTCAGCTGGAGCGAAATGAGGAAGGAAGGAGGAACAAGGAGGGAGCACCATTACCTCATCCCTCTCCCTTCCCCCCAACACATGGTACACACAAACCAAAAATATATAATTTAGTTTTTTTATAAACGCATATTAATCTGAACATGGCTATTAACAACAACAACAAAAAAGCACACAAAATCTTCTATTGATGGTACTGTCACTAAAAAAACCCAAACAACAGTACCAAAAACTAGGGAAAGGGCAGGAAAAACAAGAAAGAAACTTCTATCTGAGCAGAATAATGTGTCTGCAACTCTCCAGTCAACATCTCAGCAGGGTGAATACGTAAGCACAGAAATTCTTGCAATAAAACACAGAAAAACGTGTTTCAGTTGAGAAAGAACACTTCAAACAGCAGTCAAGCCTACACATCAAATAACATAATTGCAGGTAAACCCACTGAAATACTGGAATATTTTATCTACCTCTCTCAAAAAGCACAGAGGTAGATTATTATCATGCATGTTAAAGATAAGGCAGCTTTTCTTTCAATTGCATACATGCAAGTGGCCATAACTTGAAGTTAACATATACATAATAGAAAAATAGGCGTTTTTAAAGTATTTTAAGTGAGTCATAAGACTCCAAGGCAAGTCTTCTCAATCCAACTTTATGGTCAGTTGTCTGGGATCAACAACTCAGTAAACGTTTACACAGAATTAAGAAACTGACAGATTTCTTACTGAGAAAAAAAAAGGTAACTGAAATTTTGCTTGCAATTCAGCTAAGAAGTTTGACTATAACTTTTAGTATGGCAGTCAAACAGATGTGGACTAAGGTTTCTCATCTAGGAAAGAAATCACACAGCAGCGTAAGTACTTTAAAGCATATGCTTAGATGCCAGCTCAAATACGTACCACTCCACCGCGGGGGACCTAAGGAATAAATGTAACAAGTCACTGTACCCTGCATCTGTATCTCTGCAGTCACTTAAACAATTTATTCACTAGTTTCAAACGGCTATAATTTCAATGGCATTTATATCCTATTTTTCTTGAGAAGCGTTCTAGGCGAATTTTTGAAAGTCTGACATTGGCAGCATAATTTTCAGACTGACTTGCTACGTTCCACTAGATAATGCATCAGCTAAGATTACATTTAAAGGTTAGGCAGGAAATGGCTTATTTGAGAATTTTCTTGCAGCAGAAGCCTACTAAAAGCTAGTACTTCTTACTTTAAATTAGAAACCCCCTTTTCTTCTTTTTGAAATATTCATATAAAATTTGCAGGCCTCTAGCTGTTGCAAGGTTTCATTACACAGCACTGTCAGGGTAAATGGGCACTACACAGACACCCGCTACTACTATCACTGACAACAGAAATGTTGCTAAGATTTTAATTTATTTATGAGATTGAGGTTATACAATAAATATGTAACATACACAGTCTGAAAAGTCTATATGCAATATACCGCATAGCTTTACAGTCACACTAAGTGTTACTGGAATTATTTAACTGACAAAGATAAGATCCTTACTCATTAGGGAACTCTCATGGGTCAATGCATGAACATTTTTACATAGCGTATGGTACATAGAAACATTATGAAATCCAACACAACCGTGGTGATATGAAGTCCAGAGAAGAGAATCAAAAATTGCTCATCATCAACAGCTCCTACTCTAATTCTTAAGGCCAAAAGTGTCCTGCTATTTTTTACATGGAAATAAAAAGAATCCCACCTTGTCTGCGCAGTTCATTTTTAACAGCTTCCACACCTCCTGTTTTTTCAATGAAATCATATATGACCTTTGAAGTTTCTTTGTCTTTTAGTTGAGCTTCTGAAATTCCACACAGATCAAACAGGTTTTTCAGTTCTGGGTCTAAGTTGTTCACCTGCAAGACAGATACATTACTTTTAAGTAGCTTGAAACAGAATTTTTAAAAGTATCATTTGTACTGGGGGAAAAAACCCACAAACCACTTAGTTAAAAGGAAGAGCAAAGCCAAGGACATGTCTCTGGGTTGAATTTTCAGTCAGAAAAGACTATTTTAGGAAAGTTAAATACCTTACACAAAAACCTTAAGTTTTGCATGTTTTCCCCTCAATCCTGGATCTCTCCTATTCCCTTCTACTCCAACATCTCTCTGTTTTATAAAACCAGAGTTTATAACTATTTTGATGTGCAGTAAAGTTTACTTAATGCTGATCTTCACAATTTACATTAAAAAGCCTCTAAAGCTTTTAATTATTCAGTGTTTTGGATAACTTATTAAATTACTTACATCAAACCCTGTGTTTGGATCCCAACCAACATGTCCAATGTGTCTAAAAAAAAAAAGAAAAGTCCATTTAATTAGCATAAAAAGGACCTTGTTAACTAAAATAACAGGAAACCAAGACAACTAGAAATTACTACCAGGTTCTACCTCCAGGCCTATAAGACATTAAGGAATTCTTACTTCTCAGTGCCCCACTTGAGAACAGAATAGTAAAAGCTTCCTTTACTCCCACTTTTTGTCTTGTGTCAAAAAGCCCAAGTGGAGAAGTTATTTTGCCCCCTTAGATTATGGTCTGTGGCAAGACATGAAGGCTCCATGCCACCCTGTGGTGTATATGGATGGTGGCGGAAGGACTGCACAGAGATCCAAGGGAGATGAAGTTTGGCCATATATAGCAACTGGACTTCAAGCTACTGCCAAGGTCTTGAGTGTGATGCAGCTGGAAAACCTCCTCCTCCCTACCATTGCTCTTTGTTCTCCCCTCACCCTTCTCCTGTTCACTTCCTTCTTTCACAGAAGAATCAGGACTGTTTTCAGTTGCCATCTTCCTTGGCTTCTAGTAGCCATTTTACGTGGCTATTAAAGTATTAGTTTATGTGATGCTAAAAAGGCAGAAGAGTTTGTGTCCGTCAAAACTACTTCATGCAGCTGCTGTTGGCCGCAGAAGACAGAACCATTATGTTACCAGAACTCCATGTTTTGGGTTTCTTTTTGCCAATGGCCAGTCCTAGAAGCACAATGTAGTCTTTGGGAAGGCCAACTCAGAGTTTTAAAAATACCAGGTGAGCTGTTAGTAGCCAGCACAGCCTAGACTAAGCTTGACAAATTGACTGCTTTGCTGTCCTCATGCAGGGCCTTGCACAACAGACCTTGTATTTTTGATCGTGTCTGTTAATATCACCAACAGCACAAGTTTTCTTCCTTAATGAGATGACTGAAGCTCAGTGATCAATTTTGGTCTCAGAATAACTATGATTAGTGAACTACTGAGTTTGAGGGACAAGAAGAAATCTGGTTTAAAAATTATACTATGCTACAGAAAAGGCAAAAAAGGGAAGCCCTCTGTTTTGCCTAAGTAGTTAAAAGCCTTTCACTACCAAAATATAGGACAATTTATTGATTACAGAATTCTGGATGTTAAGCTACAGCTTGTTTGACATAAATTTGACACGCATTTCCTAATACATAGTCTGGTATCCAATGGTAACGTATTAACTGGCATATGGAAGTTGACAGAAGTTTACCAGCAAATATAGTCTTACCCATATATCTCTGCATATCTGTGCAACTCATGATGCCCTTTTAAGAGGTTATGAGCATATGATTTGGAGCTTAGTGTACTTTATTGATATTAAAGTTTATATGGCTTAGTTTTAGCATTATGTCTTGTTTATTTTTCATCTTTTAGAGTAAAATAAGTTACTTGTACACATTGACTGTAAAACATTGTTTTCAGAGGTCTTTTCAATGAAAATGCGTACCTACCAGGTAACTGCAACTCTTACGTTATTTAAAATAATATATATAGCAATAAGTTACATTACTGTTAAGTATAGTTTATTTTTTGAATGCTGAAAGTGCCTTCTCTTAGACAGATGTGGATTTAAAAATTGCATCTACTGATTGCAACTTTGATCTGGCATAAACAAACAGTGACAGTGTCGGTCTTCACTAGTCTCACAGCTCAAGTTCCATACAAGTTATCCTACTGGCATACTTGCCTAACAGTACCCAACACCAATTCCCATATGTTTGTACAAAACCAGCAATTACAGTATCTTACACAGTAAGATGGCACTTAGCTGCACTCTACAGGAAAGTTAACTAATCCTTAAACCGAACCAAACACACTTTCAATCCTCCTTTGCAAAGATCAAATTTAGAATTTAATGTTACATTTAATGATATGGGAACATATCTTTCATTTGAACTTCATTAAATATTTTATCATCTTATTCTCAGCTTCTCTTGGTCTCCTTTAATATTTTATGAGTGCACATAGTGTTTTGCAATGGTCAGACCCTAACAGACATTATAAACAAAGTCTCAAATTCAAATTATATCTGCACTGCTGCACAACTTCCACAAATTCTGACCAGAGGTAAAACACATTACTGCAAATTATTATTTGTGATTTTGTCTGCGTATGCTGAAGTCTGAATCTGTAGAACTACAACAGTAACCAGCTACCAATCAGTATTCAATTTTCTTTCTTTCACTCTTCCTTCTTTTCTGCCTTTTTCAGTTTAAGTGGCATTAATAGATGCAGTACTTCACTGATAGGCAGATCAGAAAGAACATTGTTGATGTGTGAACTGTCTAAGCATGGTCTGGTTAGGGAAGCAATTAGCCCATCTCTCCTTTTACTTTCTGTCCAACACCCCATTCTACAGAGCACGCTCTCAAAACACTGTGCAGTAACATTACTGTAACTGGTAATAGCAGCATTACTTTTACGGAATTTTATTCTGGGAAGGCACGTCAGTGGAAGCAATGCAAAATAATGGTTCAAAAGAACAAGACATTTACTTGGCACGTAAACCCCACAATGGTTTGCTAATACTTCACAGAAGCTGATCTTTCCAGTAACTAACTCAAACTCTTTAAATTCCTGTTGCTTTAGCAAATAAAGCACACTTATTTTTAACAGCAGAAGATTAAAATACCGAATTATAGTTCAGGAAAACAAGAGTTAATTCAGTAAACTGACCAAACTCAAGTTTTATGAAAAGGAAGCTTCAAATGATACATCATGACTATTCTAAAAGATTGAAGATACGTAAGAAACAATATTAGAAAAAACCAACCCATTCCTATGAGGTATATACATGCATGCTGTACTTTCATCACAAGATATGGGTACAAGCCTATATACCAGGAATAAGTAAGTTTGTAAACAGAAAGCCAGAGCTAAAAATATGGCTATGTCATTTCTGCTGTTATGACAAGTCAGGACCCACTTGTGTATTTTGTGTGACGAGGCACAGCTAAGCAGGCCCAGCTGTAAGAATAACAGTGTTAAAGAGGTGACCACTGAAGCTAAATACGAGTCTGCACTGAGCTGACCGCTTCAATAAGACATTTTTATGCAGCTAAATTGTTTTCTCAACTATTTTAGGATAGTAAGTTACTTTTTGTTTATAGTTGCAGTAAACCCCTCACCTGTGTATAAACTAACTTGCTTTTAAACCCTGCAGCATTCCAGCTGGCACTCACTGTGCTTCAGGTTACACACAACAGTCACACATTTAACTCGTGAGCGTTTGCAAGTGTAACTGGCACACACAGAAACCCAAATAACCAAAAACCACACCCCACCAAAGACAAAACCCAAACTCAAAAGAGTCCTTACTGGAAATTAGATGGCGTTCCAATATCTGCCTTTGTCAATCTTCTCTTTTTAGTTTTTCCTTTCTTCTTTTCTTTGGTATATGAAATATTGTTGACTTGTGGAGCGTAAAATCTGTTAGTTGTAATTTCTGGGTTTTTGATATCAACAGTTGCCATTGGTAGATTTGGGCCTGTGAAGGTAAGGTACAGAATTTTTACTATTGTGTTTCAACAAAGCCATATTTAATCTACAAACTTTTTTTTTTTTTTTTTTTTGGGGGCAAAAATCTTTGTAGTGTAGCCATAGTCCTCTGTGCCACATGCATCTGGCTGGGTTCTGGATGTCAGAAACAGAAACTAAGTTATTTGAAAAAAAAACCAAACCACAACCATGTTGCCAGAGCAGAGCAATGGCAGAAACATTTTCTAAACTAGAATTTGATTTTTGCAAATTTTGCAAAGAAATTAATTTTAAACTAAAGAGCTTTCATGCGCACAGAACACATGGAAAAAGACATATTAAGATTCAGCATAGACTTGTCTATAATCCTAGACAAGATTGAAGAAATGAGTGCCACAAACAGTAACACCCAGCACGCGATTACCCTGGCAGCACAGTAAACTGGTCTTAAGGGAGAGAGAACCTTTGCTTAAGAAGCCCCCGGTAGGAATGCTTTCTGCTATCTCACACAGAAGTAGAATATCACAAGAACTTCATAAAGCCGCTCTGGACACACTGTTGTCTTCAACTATATGACAGTACCTATTCAGGATTTCTTATTTTTTACTCTTTGACAGATTTGCAGAAGTCCCAGATAAGAAACAAAGCTTGAAGAGAAGCAACAGTGAAAACAGCACCAGAAATAGAAATTAAACACCAACATTATGAATTCTGTTCTCAAACTTTGTTCTTCATTATAAACAATTCTGAATTACTATCCTCGTTATTTAAAATGCATCCAAATTATACCAACTATATGCCAATTTTAACATCTTATTATTATATTACTTCCGTAATACGAGCAAAAAAAGTATACTGAGCAAGTTTTACACTTAGGCTTTTTCAGTTCTGACAGAAGAAAACCCTTAACATAAGTAAGTGATAGCAGTATTTAAATACTAAGAAGCAGTTTATACATTTTTCATACATATTTTATATATATATACACACACACACACTTATTAAAAGAAATCTGCAAAAAGTTAAGTGATCTCATTCTTCCAAAATAGAAATCAAGCAGTCAATTTAGGACCAGTTTGGCCAGAAACAGTTTAAAAAGCATCCTCCGCTCTGCTGTGAGTTCCTACCCTATGGTCTGCAAATCAATTAAAGTAAAACTCAGGCATCCAGTCTTAGTGGGCAGAGGATAAAAATGTCTAGTTAGGCTTTGATAAATCTGAACCTATTTTTGACATTATTTTTTTGTAACTGCATTTTATACAGATGATTCAAAGTCTCCTAAGCATTCCAAGACAACCAACAAGCTTTAGGTTTGACAGTCTAAAGTGCAAATCAGAAAGGAGGAGACAATACAATAGATAAACTCCAAATGTCAGCTATGTTAACTACTCAGTGGGAAGCACCTAGTACTGGCCAGAACAAGAAACAAGAACAGAAACACGACACTGGGCTAGACAAAACTCATCTAAAAACTGTATGACAACTCCTACGTTCCTGTAGGAGTCTTAAAGGACAAGATTCAAAAGTGCACTGGAACTGCAAGAAGAATTTTTAAAGTGTTTTCTGCTAAGCAGAAGTGCTTTGATCTAGAAATGTTATGATCTAGACAACTGTCCTTTGAGACTACGAAAAAACAAACTGACCCCATGCAACCAAACAAAACAATTTGTACTACTAAAGCTACACCTGAAGTTAGCATTAATTCACTAATTGCCAAATCAACCCAAAACTTAACAAGTGATCAGTCGATCTTCAGGATTAATTGAAAATTACAGTCTTAATTTCATTAGATTCAAAACCAAAAACACTTTAGGAGTTCATTATCACTGTAAATCACCTATTAGATTTTCTCACCATTACTGTGATACATTACAGTGATATCTGTAGTTTCAAAAGCTATACAGAAGTTATTGATAATCTTCTCACAATTTCTAACAGTCTTTGAAATTATACCTTCTTGCATGTAAAATCCTAAAATAACCATACATGGTTTTAACCCTGTAAAGCAGCAGCCATTTGCAAACTGAAGCTTTCTTTATTCAGCTGAGCTGAAATTAGGGACTGATAGCCTGATACTAATTCCTTGATACTAGTAACATTCATACCAGAGATCATAGTGAACTCTTAAAGATGAAATTTTTTCTTACCGTCAGTTTTAGACCTTAGATGTCCACGAGGGATAAAATAACCTTGGAAAGAACTGCACTCCTCTAGAACTGCCATATTTATATCCAGTAAAATTTTTCCCATCATAAGACATGCACCTTCCCCATCAGGTGTAGAGAGCTCAATGAAAGAGGACGAGAGAGGCACATAGAGCTCATCGTGGGGAAGTACCTGACAGTACAGTGGCCTTAAGCATCCACTGTTATCAATACTTGTGACATCTTCAGAAGGCGCTCCAGAAAATGTGGTACAGAACATTCTGAAATGTTAATGCTATGAAAATATTTTATTTAGAACCTCTCTAGGCATCTGTCCCACACTACAGAGAGCCCTACAATAAATGCAAACTGCTCTAGTTAACGTCTGAAACAAAATTCTGCCACATGGTTCTTAAAGATCCCCTCAAAACCCGATTCTCTGACAAATCCTTATTTCATCCAGAACTTTACTAAGAGGTCAGTTCAACCACAGTAACTCTTCTTTATTTGCATGAAGAGACCTAGCTATTACAAATGACTAGAACATAAATCCCAGGAAATTACAGACTAATACATTTTACATAACTGTTAATGCCAATTTGATTTTAATCCTGCAATTCTACAAAAAAAATAAATCTTAAATCCGTACCACTAAAAACATCATACGAAAAGACAGAGTCCTTTTTCCACGCAGCTTCAACACATGCAGAAAATCCAGACAAACAAGCCCCACTAGAACAAAATTCCCCACAGAATTTCAAGCATGGATCATGTGAGTACAGAAATGTGACTGTTCTTGTTTTTCAGTTTTAAAGGTAATTATGGATTGATACCCAGTACACAAAAAGCAGGTGTTCCATTTTTTTCTTTCCCCAATAGAATTTTCACTGCATATAGAGAGTAAAACAAAAACTAGCTGATCCTACAGCAGGTTCTTCCCACCAGTTTCATGCTGATAGTATATATCTGCACTAGTCTGAATTCTAAATACTGAAATGCAGAGTCTGTATACAGTATAACCAACTGAGGCTATAACCTGACCATGCCTCCCTGTGACTACAGAGGGCATGACCACATTTAACTCTTTGCCAGCAGAGAAGCCAGGCATTATAGAACTTGACAGAATCAGAAAAGAAAAACAGTTTAAAGGTTGTGAAGGAGTAGTTGTATGCCCCAGGAAAACAGTTCACTAAAAAAGCAGAGATGCTCAGAGCTTCAGCTAGTGATTATAAACCTGAAACACTGGGCACAAATCTATGTCTTTCACAGAATATTCAGGATAAAGGCATAGGACCAAAGAATGCAAGTTTAGTATGCAAGTATTTTTCTCAAAAAATGTTGCCTGAGGTCTTACAGGATGAATTGTGGAGCTTATTTTAAGCACAAAAGTTTTTTTGCAGGCTTAGATTTTACAGGTTCAGTTTTTTTATATCTTATTCTAATCACAGATAGCAAACTAGACAAACAAATTGTGTTACTGTTGGTAGCATTTACAGTAGAGACAAAAGCTAAATTTTCTGTGGTAGGTGGCACTACACAGTCACCACTGCTGTCTTCCTTCCCATCTGCTCTGCAGACATTGCTATCAGGGATGCACTGTTTAGGTGAGTAGAAGTAAATGTCACTCAAGTGGCAGAACAGTTAAAACCTTCAGAAAAGCTGGTAAGAATCATGGATGGTATTACTTTGATTGTTTCAAAACTAAACAACCCAGTCCCAGTTAAAGGAATTGATACTAAAAACACCTGGCCTAAACTGACGATTGCCTGAACTTCCTCAAAACTACATGTTTATGAAAAAGAAATAGTATTCCACAGGGGGGGTGGGAGTGGGCTTTATTTAGATAGAGAAGATATCAATAGTTCCCATAATTCAGGATTACCTGTTTGGTGACCTACTGAGATGCTTGGATGTCTTAGTATAAATTTAAGACTACCTCCTCAGGTCATAAGGGGACTTCAAATGATCGGTTGACTATACCCTTGCTCAAATAGCAAACAGATACAGTGATATGACCTATGACCTGGATCACCAATAGAAACATCATAGGACAAATCCCTTTTTAACTTCAGTGTGAATTCAGAACTACAAAGACTCCAAACTTGATGTTCATTGATGTGCATTTTTTACTTGATTTTAGAATAGATGGTAAAAAGTTTTGGGATTAAATTGATAACACAGTTTTAACTCCTTCCCTCAATTTAATGAGAGGATCTCCTAAGGAACCTGTATCTTCATGCCAGCGAGATGTATTCCTGAGAGGCAAGTAGATTTGAATAATCCTTCTTGCAAAAAAAAAAAAAAAAAGTTTAATACCGACAAACACAGTTGTTTGGTCGTATGTCATATATTACACGGTTAGCCAGATACAGTGAAATCACAAATTTATGTATGTTTTAAGGAATCATTATGACTGCCTTTAGAAAAATAGGGTAACATTTAATTTCAGCATTCGTTTCTGTATAGTGCTCCTATAATGCATATTCTCAAGATGAAGCAATAAATGCAAGGTAATGTTTTCTTCTCAGTTTAAGCTGAAGGGCATCTGTCCTATTTGTAATGAAACATGTTCCTCCAAGAACATTCTTTACAAATGCCAGCTAACCCACAAGTCTTTAAAGCTACAACTAAACAAATACCAAAGAACAGAAACAAAACAAATATACTAGGCCTCCGGAATAAGGGTTTACTGCTTTTGCCACCACATGACTATCGTGAACAAGTCCAAAACAAAGCTAAACACAAACAGTAAATGACAGCAGTAGGAAAAAATAAAATGCAGTGATTCATGTAAAAAAAGCTTACCATTTGGCGGGTCTCGTCTTTTTTCTGTTGAAAAAGAAAAAGAGCTATTTATTCATAGGTATTACAGAAAAATTCATTCTAAATTTTAGTCTGTAGTGAAGCTTGCAATGACCTTGAACTCTAACTTCAGAATCTATTAATATACTTAAAGCCTACTTGTTGTGCAGTTGAAACAAAGCATTACAGAACAATAAAACCCCAATCTTAGACAATAGGCATCTATTTCAAGTGAGCAAACTGAGTAGGAACATAAGGAAATAGGTACTGAGTTGGTGTCAGACATTTTGACTCCAAAATAAGGTGAAATATTCAAATAGCAGATGTTTTGGTACAACCTATCACAGCAAGATTTTTGAAACATTATGCTTTCTGATTTCCGCTAACTGAGCCTGTTCCTTCATTTCTATTTGAAATACAATTAGCACTTTTATACAGTATTGTTCTCCCACAAAATCTAAAGTATATTATAATTATTTTTGGTTTTATGCAAAGAACATAGGACATAGACGGGCAAGACACTTCACCTATGTTATCCAACAGGTAAATGAATAATAGGGGAGAGAACTAGAATCTCCTTAGAACTAATCTGATATTCTATTCACAACTGTTTCACAGACCATGAAGAATTTGTCTTGATGATTTAAAATGTAGTTGTAAACATTTTGCACCTCAGTCCTCTCAGCCTGCAATAGTAAATTCTCCTTCCCTCACTACTAATTACTATTTACCATATATACCTGCCCTACAACCCACCAAAAATAATATTTGCCTGCCTGGCAACCGTCCTTCAAAACCCCCAGTACACAGTTATGCTATTTGTGTACCTACACACACACACTCTTAAGCAGCAGTAGCCACATGGGCAAGCAGTTTGTTATCTCACCACACCAAAAAACATGGCTCTACAAGGAAGGTCGTACATCCCTCCCTTTCAGATCTGGAATATCTGAAATCTAACAGGAACCCCCAAGAGTTTTGTAATAAGAATTTGTAACAGACATTTCACTTCTAAGCAAGTCCCAGAAAAACTACTAACTTCTTATATTTTTCCAGACACAAACATAAGGGGAAGGGACAAGGGGCCTCCACAGATGGTGTTGATCTCGTCCTAGCAACATTTAAGAACAATACAAAATCCTAAGTGTGCAACACACGCAGCCTCCTATCAGTCAGCTGATCCTCAGGTAGGAATAAAGAACCTGTTAAGGTCATCAAACATTCAGAGGAAGGTGACCAAAACCTCTTCAGATTCAACTTTTGCTGAGCAAGCCCTCTTTAGGCAGACAGTTGCCTCTTAGCTCACAGCAGGTTAGCTTTAGGCATAGAGGTGGAGAACCTCTGCAAGGGTGCCTCAACAGAAGGTGTCAGGTCTGAGGGGAGATGATTAAAAAAAAATAAAAATAAGCAGCTTTTTTGGCCAAATACTGTGCTTTATCTTCCTAGAATATTCAGTTTAAGAAACCACTGTTGTGTTGCCAAAAAAAAAAAAAACCCAACCCAAACTCAACTTTTGGAACACAATTAGAGTTTTATTCAACAACTCAGCGACAGCAAAGGAGAGTGCAGGGCTGACTGCAAGTCATTTGGCACAGGATGGGAAGCTGGCAAAAGCAGGAGGTATTCATAGCAAGTGTTAAGTGGCCCTTGGCCAAATCATGGGAGTCCATTACAATTTTCATTAGAAGAAAGAGTTCAAGAGAAAAGATAGTGGAAAACAAAGCAAGACATTTTAAACACTTCCTGTAATTTCTGCTGGGTATATAAAAGATTAGTTTGTGGCCCAAAGATACTAGATCTGATTTTCCGTGGTTTCCACTGCTGACTAGAAAATATGAATTCCTGTTCTGAAGTGCAGACGATCTGACTGGAGAGTGGTGGACTTCTTTTTTTGAAAATGAAGATGCCTGCTGATCCAAAACAGATCAACTTCACCAGCTGCCTATGTCCAAAAAACACAGCTCCTTTCAGTAAGTATTCCTGGAAATAAGAATGATCTCTGCTGAGACTTGAATCCAATGCAAGCTGAGCACTTCAGAGATGCCACTGTCTCCCAGGCAGCAAAACCAAAAGTTGTGACCAAAGATTACAAAAAAAAAAAAAAAGCTCAAGCCGCTCTCCATATAAAAAATATCCAGCTTAAGGCTTATGAAGTGCCCTAAGAAGGGCATCAAGAGCTAAAAGCTTGTGGAGGAAAAAAGCAGCTTCAGAGAGAGCTAACAGAGCTCCACCCATGAACAACAAATGGTCCATAAAACATTGGTCAAGAAGCATCCTAGTTCAGAAAGGCAGTGAAGAGCAAGGCTCTGCTCTACAAAGACTCTGCTGCCCTTTTATAGCTGACTGCTTAGAACGCGGAGAGGAAACGTGTGTGTGTACACACATTAACTCTCCTGAGGCAAGATAATAAAAATAAAAACTAACGGTACCTACATGCAAGAATACCCAAAGTGAGAATGTCCTACACTGACAAGCACTGAGAAGAGAAACCTGCTTACCAGGGGAACTATTTGGCATCCGTAAAGTAGTAAATGGAGAGATTATTAAAGTAAGTCTACCAGAGAAATTAATTGATTATAGTAACTTCTTCCTAACCTAAGGTTAAGAATTTGAATTAAAAAAAAAAATAAAAATCAGAATTTAGCTAGACGAAAACTAACCTGATATTTAAAAGATTAAGACAACGACACATCAATAATTCTCTCTCTGCCTTTCTCCCTCATTCTATTCTCAATCAGATATTCTGTATGTTTGCAAGCTTTTGTACATTTTCTATTTGGAGCCAAACTGTCACCTCTCTGGAACTCCAGATGCACTTACTCAGGAGCTGTCTGTATCACGAGTGCATTTCATGCTGAGTGAGGAAGAGCAGAATACTCTTGTTGCCTCTTCCTGCAGCTGTTAGACAATATTTTGTGTACTAGGCTCAGCACCAAGACATAGTTTCGTGAGCCAGAACTGCTGTTCTTGCTACCTTCCAACACCATAAGCCTTCCATAAGACTCCTTGAAAAGTCTCCTAGCAAGCCCTGAATGGTATAACAGGCTGCTAAGTGATCACATGGAGTACTCATTTCAATTGAAAGCATGTCAGGTGGCATTGCCATTACCTGAAGTGAAACCTATTTTGGAAGGCATGGAAGTAAAAGTCCCATTAAAACAGAAAAGCATCAAAGCTACCAGACTGTTACCCATATGTTTGAGAAGTTAAGACACATTAGAATACACACAAATTTTATATATAAAACCCGTATATTATTTATATTATATATAATTTTATTATATATAAATTAATATGTTTTATATAAGCATTTATGAATAAATTGAAAAAACCCCACACACAACAGCAGCAAATCAGCTTTGACTTGGACAAGTGCAAATCCCAAGCACTTTATAAGCACAATTACATATAGTTGCATCAGTGACAACTACAGAACTCCATCTGGTGGCTTGACTACAGAATCTCATGATTAGCTTCAATTCTTGTTTTGTAGCTCTTAACAAGGAAAAAAAACGTGGAGCTTTTTGTTTTAGTTTTTCTTTTTTTTATTAAAGTTGTCTTCAAGTTGTAAGTGTTTGGAGAGGGGGGGTTGTTTGCTTGTTAAAAGATGTTGTATGGAGTAAGCTAATCCTACAAACATGAGTTTGAGCACAAAACCCAAGATATTAGCGCAAAGAGTAAATAAGAAAAACTTATGTGGTCCTGTGGAAAAAAAAAACCCAACAAAACCCAACACAAGTCTATGTGGAAAGACAGAGGTGAACTTCTGTCCTGTGAACAGGGGGTTTGACTGAACCAAAGTTTGCTATGGCCAGTAACGCATATTTCCTTCCAAGTCATGTCTGTGCACTGTTAGCACTGTGTTTTAGACACACATTAGGATGAAACTTCAGGAAGAGGAGGTGTGAGCTGATGTAAGATTACTTTTTCAAAAGTATGAGAAACATTATTAACACCACTTCTTAATGACCCCACCTCTTCTCATAAAACTCTATGAACTGACTAATTCTGAGCAGAGGGAATCTTAAAGAAGCCATTTAAGCTTCTGGAACAGATGTTCTGCACCTGAGTCACCATAACAGAATGAAATCCAAGTGAATACATATAGATCATGTAGGTTCGCAAGAATACTTGCACGGATGGCACTCCCATATGAGGGCTTCCTCCCATTACATCAATCTACATTGCATTGCAATTCAGTTCCAGAAACACATCCTGTAGCTCGAACACAAGTCCACACTACAGCTTACAGCAAGCCTGAGCACATCCCTGTGTTCCCAGCCCATGTTCTGCATCACCTTATTCTTCATAGACATACAGCTGTCCAACAGGCAAGTTGTTTATGAGCTCCCTGGAAAAGGACCAAGACAAGATCTGTAGGAAGCCCGAGCTCCCTTTAAAACACTGACCATGTTCCTAAGGCATCTTACAGCTGGCAAAAAAGCATGCAGTGCTCCAGGCTGTCCTGTGCTGCTAAGGACAGTATAGGCACATTATGTCTCCTCTTCTTGGCCGTCAAGATCACTAGTTTTGAATAGAAGATACTTCTCTACTAAACGCTGGACCAATGCCAAAAATTCATTCACATGAACTACTGAACATACCAGATGGTAAAATCTTTGTTACAACCCACTTGGGCTGAATTTAAACAAATCAGTTATAAACAGCCCAGAGCTAAAAGAGGGTTTAGACAAATGTGAAAACAGCTTACAGAAAGATTTCTAGTTTTCCTACTGACAGCTTACCATTTTTGCTTCCTCCTGATCTATATTTTCAAACACCAAAACCTTGTAGTCTCAGTTTACAAGGAAACTCACAGCAAGGAGCATCAAGTTATTTCAGAAAAATATTGGTTTTGTACAACAGAGCAAAGAAGCACGCTTTAATAACACAATTACTTTTAAATATAAATAAGGCAGTAGTGCCTCCAGTAGCTTTCAGACACAGAAGTAGCTTCCTGCCTCCCCCCAGAACAACATAAACAAGCCTGAATTTAAGATTAATTTGAATATTTACCAGATTTTCTCTGCCGTCGTCCAAGTAAATCTGTTACTGTTTTGCGGAATAGTTTAGCTTCTTCTTCATTAGCAAAATTAAGACCAACTTGACATGTCTGAAAAACATTAATATTCCCCCACCCATGACTAAGAAAATGTTTCAAAGGCTTTCTTAAATGTCTTCTTACACCTTCTGAAGGTATAATCAGAAAAAAAGTAATCACTGCAAATTTGGAACTAAGTCTTAGTGAAACATTCTATCTTAGGAATCTCTGACTACTAATCAAATTTCTAGAGATCATGGCCAACAAATTTGAGCAAAATCTTGTAGCATCAAATCAAACTGGGGAGAGAAAGATTTGTGCTTTAAGAATATATGATATTTCACAAACATCATCTAAGTCAAAATGTAATTTCATTAAAGGGAGTTGAAAATAAAGAACTGCATTTTATGCTTCTATCCTATGGATTAAGTTTTCTAGTTGAGATTAAAAAAAATCCTTTTACAAATAAGCTTAAAAAGCCTCAAGGAACACAGATAATGTACTTTGACAAATAATTTACAGAATGAAATTAAAACCTCAGTTATATTAAAAGAAGATACTATTCAAATAAAAGGCATTTTAAAATAGGTAATCAAAGATGTTGAGACTCACATCTCCAGCAAAGGTATGAAAATATCCTCTAGGACTATTATATACAAAGTTATTGTACAGCTCCTGCTCCCACAATAATTTCCCATCCTGAAAAGAAGAGAAAAAAAAGATTTTGAGAAATCTTGACACATTGCAGAGTTTAACTTCTTTCACAATAGTACCTACGAAGAGTTGGAAGATGCATGCTGTTAAGTGTCTACCTTGCTATTAATCCAATGAATGAGCTCAATCAAAATCAAAACATACTGGAGCTTGTGGAAGAGCTGTGGAAGACTATTCCATCAGGTCACCATGCTCTGTTCAAATTCCTGGATGCTTTCATAAAACATCCTTCAAATTCTACAATCCTGCAACAGTAACGCTGGGAGCAGTAATAATGACCAGTGATAGAAATACAGTGATAACAGCATGAGCAATAAAGGAGACTTCCAGTCTCCTGTTATTATCTCAGGCTTAACTTGAAAACAGTTACCTTAAAGGGAACAAAAATCTCACCTTTTTAGGAAGTTTTAGAAATACATATGAATGGCACTATAGTTCAGCACCCAAGGAAGAGATTTCTCACTAACAGTCAAGCGACCAAATCACAAAGTCAAATTCAAGTGTCAACTGGCAATCCTGAACAAATCTGAGAGACTTCAGGCACTGAGCGTTGACAGATAACGAGTTGTTCCTGGCTGTAGAGATAATGGGAAGCTTTCCAAAGTGTTAAAGTCAGTAGGACTTATGCTTCTTAGTATCATTTTTGTTATGAAAACACATCTTAGAAACTTCATCTCTTAGTTCCCACTGTCATGAATGAAATATTATAACAGGACAAAGACCTTCAGTATGAATGTATATATTGTGGAGGGGAAAAAATCCCACTTGTTTGTCCTGCAGTTTTCACATGCCCCAACACTAATCAAAAAAATTGTTTCCACCTGTACAGAATACAGCATCTATTTTGTCAATATCAAAGTAGTGACACCTGCTAGAATTTTGACAGCTATCCATATCAGTGACACTATACCAACTTGCACTAGTTTGACTAGTCAGATCCATATATGACAGCTTCTGTGTGCTGTAAGAAAACTGTATCTGATATTTATTTCATCCATAAAAGCTGACATCTATGAAATAATTTAAAATACCTGAGAAAGTTGCCTATTAATAAGCACTGTAACTGAACTGCTTAAAGCATAACCATTTACTTGAGAATTTCTATGAGTTTGTAGCTACGACAACCTACGCTCATTAAATTCAAAATGCAGAATGAATACAACCAAGCTTGAAGAGTCTGAAAAAGAAAAAAAAGACACTTACCTTAATGTCAAATATTCTGATAAAATATGACCTCTGCGGATTGTCCTTTACAAGGCAAGCTACACCACAGCATTTCTTTGACCACATGGCATTGCGATCTGCTGCATATATTTGAACAACTGCTGAAGACATCGTCTAAAAAGAAAAAGGCAGCTATTACTTTCAAGGTAAAAATCATAAATTCTACATTTCATCTTTTATCAAAGCATCTCCTAATTTTTTTCCTTGTTCCAGGCAGCAACTTTGATGATTTCCCAGGTGGTAACATAGTAAAGTTCAAATGACCCCAAATCACTTTTACATTTCAGATTTTCACTTCTACACGAGACTTAGCTTAAGAACTCAACTGAACTTTTTGTTCTTGTTCACAAAAATCAGCAAAGAAACTTTGTCTCTAAGAGGCAGACCAGTAACTATGGCGGTCACACAGAGAAGCCCTAACGTGCAACTAAATTTCTTTCTACTCAGTACTTCAAACTGGATACAAATGCAACACTGGAGCTAGAACTCTAAATTACATAGTGCCTGGAAACACTCCTGAGTACTTGAACACAACTGTCTACATTGCTTAATTGTTCGAATGGTCTCTGGCTTGATTTTAGCCTATGCCAACTAGCAAACTCCTAAAATTCTTGGGCACGGTTTGAGAATTCACATGAGCAAGGCTCCTTCCCAGCTGGCAACTTGAAATCATCCTGTTTTCAAATTGAGAGATTTTAATAAGAGATGAAGATTGCTCCACACTAGATTGCTTCAGTCATTAGGAATGTTCCTCAGCATATTTTCTAGTATATATGTGTCCTACCTTAAGAGTCTGATGAGGGAATGAAAATTGGAGTCTTTAAACAATATTTACTTGGTAGCCAAGTCGTAAGGACATAAAGCTTAAAGGCTCTGTAATGAGACAGACCAGAGGCTATCTAGCTCACGATCTGCTCTCCGACAGCACCAGATGCCTAGGTAAGAATACAAGAGTACACCATTATACTATGGAAGTTGATCCCCAGAAACTGGCAGGATGGAGCTCAAAGCTCCCCTAAGCGACCATATGTGTTCTACAGCATGTGTTGGATTTTTCCTTTGTGAATTTAGCTAATTGGTCTTCAGACCCACATGAACTTCTGGGCATCACAACACTGGGCAGGATTGTATTTCTCAGTTCACTTATGCGCTGTGCTGATTAGTTAGCTACTTTTATCTAAAAGTTTGCCACCTGCTAGTATCAGTTGACCATCCCTCCTTGTTCTTAGACTAGGAGATGGTGTTAATGATTTCCTAGTTGCCTCTCCATGCTGCATATGCTTTTAGAGGTATTTTTCACACTTCTTCACCCTGTGTTCTCTACTGTTTAAGAAGTGATACTAGTTTTAAGTCATTCTTCTACCAATTAAAAAAAATAAAATCATTCTACACTTAAATTAGCCTTGCCACTCACGCGGATCTTACCTAGTACTACTACATTCCTTCTCGGATTGGATATGAGACTTATGCTGTATGAATCCATATTTTTGAACATAAGGTCACAGTAATACTGTTTTCTGTTTTGTTCTCTATTTCTTTCTCTGTAAGTCAGAGAGTTTTATTTCCTTTTTCACTATGGAACATTAAGCAAATGCTTTCATAGATCTGTTACAGTTCCAAGGCCCTTCTGGAGGGACCATATCTATTTTGAGTAATGGGCTCCTTATCAGGTTTTCCCACCTGCTTTACAACCATTACTTTGCTTTCATCAACACTGACTACTTGCAAAACAGTTGACATCTAAAATGCAGGTGTATCTTGTTGTATTATAAGATTATCTACTAAATATCAGTATCACCCATAACACACTTGCAACTGGTTTAAAATAACAAAAAAAAATAATATAAGTTTCATGGGAACTTTTTTTTTTTAAATCGAAAAAACTTCCAATTTTGTTAAAATAGAGTTGAAGTAATATAGCCAGACTGACAGCTACTCCTTGTGGAAGCTTTATAACCTTTGTCCAAGAACTGTGATGTAACTTTCGTAAGTCAAGATATAACTCTGTTCCTCTTTGTAACCACCTCTGACTGACTACTAATCTTTCTGGTAACCTACAGAAAAAGTGAAAGCAAGACTGACTGATGAAGAGAAAGCTTTGTGGTTGCCTCAAAAGCTCTAAGTGTACTACAACTAAGTGTAGAGCAAAAGTTTTCTCCCTATAAGCTACAGAGTAATATGAATAATTGAATCATAACTGGATGAGCAAAAAGGGACCACTGAATTAGCCATACTACCACAACAAAACAGCTAGCTTGACATAAAGCTGCAGGTACACGAGATGCCACTTTTCCCCTTACGTTGCAACAGGCAAAGACTTACTTTTGGGCACAGCTGGCCAGATTTTGTTCAAAACTTCTGCCAACAGCCTTCTCTCTCATTTCTCCAATATCATCTCATTAACCGATAATCTTGTAGACATAAGACAACAAAAATGAGCACAGATGGGCCATTCTACACTTGAAATGAAAGCATCACAATCAACGACAGCAACTGTCCCACTGTCCGTGCAAGAAGCCTCATCCTTCCAAAACAAGTCCAGCTCCGCTAACCTTCCCCCAACAGGACCACCCACAGAAACTGGGGGTCTTGGCAGGAGTTAAGCAACTTGAATTCAAGGCACAGAAGACAGGGATCTGTGACAAGAAAGGTCTCCCTACATGTCGCTTCCTATCGTATCTAGCAGCAAAAGCACCAACTGGATTATCTGGGTAAACCAGTAGCTGTCGTAACTCGATGATGACTGTGTGTAAAACCTTGAACCAGCATCTACCCCATGCGTAGACAGAGGAATATTACACAAAAAGAGTGTGTCCTCATTCTTTATAATCATAATAGATTTAACGTACACTTGGATGCCCTATAAGTAGAACCTAATTTACACGTTAGAGAACAATTTCACTGAGTCTAAAGTAGGTGGTGTTTTGAGGCCTTAGAGTCCAATTACATTTTAACTTACTCATTAGTGTTGTGTAAATTCCTAGTGTTGACAGACTGCAATGATGTTTTCACATGTTAAAACATATAATTACAAATTCCACTGTTACTCCACTATAATTTTTTGTTAGAGGGACAATACAGGAAAAAAATACAAGGTGTACTTTCGGGGGGACAAGGATAATAAAATCCAACTCCTTTTACTACAGCCACTGCTCATTTTCATCGTCCAGAGCAGTGTTGCCACAGTGTTGCTATTCAAGCTTCTGGAAGACTGGTGGCAAAAATATTTAATCATCCACAGCCTTTGGAAACATACAAACTTACCAGCAAAATTTAAAACTTGTGAAAATGTATGAATCATAAGCTTAATTTACTGCTATTCATTATGAATACTAGCAACATAAATTCTACTTTAATTGCAGAATTGCAGCATCTGAGAACATTTACACAAATATCATAATTTGAGTATTCTACTACATTTTCTGAATAAGCACTCACTTTGTCGATTTTGAAGCCAATGAATATATCCAGCTCAGTTTCTCACAGAATTCTTGAAGAGAATGTTGCATTTAGAAGTATAGGTTCTTTACAATTACATGTAAATATTTCTTCACATGAGGTCACGTCACTAATTTCACAGACAGAATTGAACAGAACTACCTAAATACTCAATGTAATTAGTGTATTTTCTCTGATATGATAAGTTGATTTGTTACTTAATGCTTAAAGTTATTACTGCATTTTCAGGAGGAGGATTTTGAGGTTGGCACCACTGCTTTGCTGAACAATTTTGGTAAGGACTTTGTCCTTTTTATATACCTATATATTTGGGAAAAGTGCATAAGGGAAAGAAATAAGGTAGCCCACCAACTACTGATGGGCCATAGAGATGAGAATCAACCCCCTTCGGTTCCCTTTATTTTTTCCACAGTCAACCTCCAGCTGGAGGACATGCCATTGATTCCAGGGACCTGTCACACCCCTCAAACTGATGAGCTATGAAGCAGTAAGTCTGGTGTTGTCAGCTGTTCGCTGGCTGCCTCACTGGCAGAGCTGGTCTCATCCTTGGACACACATACTGCAGGATACGTGGTGTCAACAAAAGGCTCGTGAAAATACCTTCTGCCTGCAGAAGGTAGCCACAACTAGTCATTGCACATTTGTAGGATGTGATCACAGCAGCCACTGATAGTTTCCAACTGGGCAGCAGATAGCTGTGTACTTTGATCAGCTTCTGGTGTGAACATTTGCTGCAGTAGCCTGTCAAGTTAATGACTTGCTGTAACTCAGTGCTTCTCAAAATGAGTAAAGCAAACCAACACAGACAGTGGCACATCTCATCACAACAAAGAGCCATTGCACTAGATTGCTTATGGCTGACATGGATTGTAGAAATCTAAGAAATAACAGAAGGCAACTGACATTAAAACACAGTGGGCCAAAAGCCACAACAAAGAGCAGCAGCAAGATTAAGGCCATAAGGGGATGTCCAGCCACCTCAGCATACACCAGAACAGAATGCAGTTCGAGACCCATCAGGATAGTTTTTGTGGTGTTCACGTACATCTGACAACTGTTTGTGGTGCAAAGATCAAAGACTCATAAAATAACTTTGGTTGGATGTGACCTCTGTAAGTCTTCCAGTCCAACCTCCTGCTCACAGCAAGGGTAATTAAAGGCCTAGAGTTCAAGTTGCTCAAGGTCCTGTCCAGTTAAGTTTAAAGGCTGCAAATAACCTCTGGGGAACCTGTTCCAGTGCTTAATCACTCCCATTTCAGTGCTTGTAAAAATGCAACTAAGTTTAATGTATTCTTCTAATGGTTCAGTATTGTTACATGTTGACCGTACTACTGAAGACACACCAGCAGTGACTTGCAATCTTATTCCGATTTCAAGAGTCACAGTTTTTCCAATAAAGGTGGGGGGAAAAAAAAACACCTTGCCCTGTAATGTAAGAATACAAGCAGTAGCAGTTTTTTCCAAGAAGTAACCTCTTGGAAAAAAAAAAAAAAAAACAAAAACAACAAACATACATGCTGGTACAATGCCTGCGGCTTCTTCACGAAGTCAGTCTGGAGACTTTCAGCCTGAAAGTCACAGTGAACGCAATTAGCTATTTAAAGATTTCGGGGGGAAAAAAGCTATGGTGAATAGTTGTATGCAATCCAAACCCTGGAAGAATAGAAACCAGTATTTCTATTATCTTTTTCTTAAAGTAGGTATCTGGAAAAGTTGTCCTGATCAATACTACAGCTGGTGATAAGGTACCGGTGGCAGGCATTTTTTTACGGCGATCTATGGTGGCAATCCTTATTATGGCTAAGCCAACATGCTGAAGTCTGCCCAGATGATGCTGGTTGCTCCTGGGTCACTCATTTCTTCTTTGAATCAAGACCAGAAAGACAGCTTGCAGTTTGGGTGGCTGCTCAAGAATAAAACTCTTCATTGACATTGAAACAGTGGGAAGTAATAGTCTTCCTCAGACAGCAAGGTTCAGGAACAGACATGTCCCAATGCCAAGTACCACTTCACTGTGGAAAATGCTTAGGGAGTTGTAACTCTAATCTTGACCACAGCAAGGACAGGAAGCTTCCGTACCAAGGCAGGCAGTCTCTAACAGCCTAGCATTATCTGAGTCATGGAAGAAAATACGGAAACTCATCAAGACTCATGAATGAGAAAGACAAGAAGCGGAAGCAAGAATGCCGGGTAGCTAACTATAAGAAATCAAGGCTAATCCACAGAAGATTAGGCAATTAGACAGAACTCAGTGGCTGACATTTCTTTCTCCAGATGACAAGCATTCTGCAGAAAAAAAATCCAAAAATGTAGCATTGACCAAACAAGCAAAAATATTGCTTGAAATCTTAGTTTATCTCAAAAAAAAGCTTATGTTTAGGCAATTACATGTTTAAATATCAACACTTTAATACATTCATGTTATTCAAAGCAAACAAAACTGGAGTTAGACAGTGATAATATCTTCATGGGTTTCTTCAATTACCGTATCTTTTGTGTCATAGATATACAGAGCTTCCAAAAACATTTCTGCAGTGCTCAACACAGCGATGCATTTTATCTCATCACTCTTAATGCAGAAACATAAACAAAACCTGCTGCAGGGACCAGGCCATGGAACCTCCTCACCTTCTCATAAGAAGGCCTTCGGTGGCCTACACAACCAAGCTCTGCTCGCTCCTGGCAGTTTGATTTCCCTTCTGCACTGTGGTCCCATTTCAAGAGAAAAGATAGCTACTTTCTTGGCACTGAGGAGGTCTCCTGCCATGTGGGAACAGTGTGTTCCCTTCCTGCTAGGAAAGACTGATAACCCATTTCCAGGGTGAATGTTCTCATCACCATGCAATCCTACAGAAGGCATGCACTGCAATCTCCTCCAACTGTGTTTTTAAATGAACTGAATAAGCCTGCCACTATTACAATGATCCCCAACTAATTAGGCCACATAAACAACACACAAGTATGCTTCCCTAAGAATTTCCACAGTATAAGTAGCAGGGGCATTTGCCAGAGAAGACAAAACTATTTCCTAACACTTTCACAGAAACTTAGAAAACTTGAGTTTAATCAGGTTCAGAATACTACAATATATATTAGCCGTGGATAGTAATCCAACCCTCTTGAGCACGGGTGTCTAGTACAATGGTTTAGGAGCAATTCAGGCCAAACAGCAAGAAATATGAACACAAATCAACACCTTCACCAAATTTTAAAGGTCTCAATAAGCGTTCACAAGTGTCAACTTGTAATTGCACTTGCAGTTTTAGATGGGAAAGAATAGAGATAGGAAGAAACAGCACAACGAGAGAGAAAAGACCAGTGACACTAAAGGCAGACAGCTTTTGCTTCTTCCTGACATCTTCATCTGAAGGACCACAAAGATCATGGCCCCAAACAACAGAAAAATAAGTACAATAGATACCTGTCTTTTTAGCTTTTTTCCCCTCAAGTACAGCGGATCAGGCTATTTATGCTTACTGCATCTTGTATAAAAAAAAAAAAGTGCGTGATGATACTGTCTTGATGGTACATACACGCACATTTCTGTAAATAAAACCACTTTTCAAGGACTCTACAGTATTTTTAGTATAAAAATACTTTTTATAAGCTAGATTTTGCAGCTCTCAGAGTGGCTTATAATTTATGTCTTTGCACCAGGTTGCCTCCAGAATCTTCACAAATGAGTCCAATATGTGACAGTGTTCGTTCACTTGGGATTTGGATATTTCTTTATTTGCAATTTGGGTAAATTGTATTTACTTCTAACTTTAAAGCTATTATAGCTGTTAAAAATATACTTGAATTACTAATAATGTTATCTTTAAAGACAATTGTGTATTGCAAAAAAAAAAAAAAGTTACTTTCAGATGCTACAGAGAGGATTTTAAACTAGTTTCCCACAGAAAGAATAAATACAGAAACTTCAGAAGTTTGCTGGCAGATTTCAACAAGTTAAGCAGCTGGAAACAATCTTCTGATTTTAATGCCATTTACAGGACTTTATTTTCAGAAGACAGACTGATTGCTCCACAGACAGGAAAACTAAAGCAAGATTTCACATTATTTGACAGAACTGACATTAGAGAGCCTTTTGTAAATACGCAATCACATGAGAAAAGCTTTGTTTGGTGCAAGCTGAAAAATTACTCAACTGAAGACACTGAGACCTCACTAGTTCTACTGCTTATGAAATTATTTGCTATAATCACCAACAGTGTTCAATTTTAAGCTCAAATATTGCTTTTCAGTTTTTTCATTTCCTGTGACTGCCCACTGATAATGCACTATGCATAGATGCTAAGAAATTGGTGTTTTTTCCACCTACTTAGGCTATGTTAAAAATAAAGCCATTGCAGAAGTTACCTTTTTCTTATTTGAAGGGAGAAAAAGAGAAGAAGTTTTTCTGAAATAGCAAAAAGCCACTTTGTGTATTTCCTATCATTTCTGAAACAGATTATTTTCAGTTAAAAGACAGTCCTACACAACACATAGCCCAAAACATTTAAGAGATCAAGAGACCAAAACTATTTCTTTTAAAAAACGTTAATGCCCAAGAACAGATTCCCTGCCTTGTTCTGATCGGCACATGAGTCAGCTGCAATACCCTCACTGAAGATCTTTTACTGACGTGAAGAAGGCAGCAGTGATCACTAAGTGACATTACAAGAAAAAAGGGATGAAATAAGGGACTGCTTGTTTAACAGATCCAAACTATAAAAGTGCTTGTCCAGACTTAAGTCTGCAATTGTCTCGCACAGTGATCCTTCACTCCTAATCCTCGGTCAGCCACTTACAGCCAGCTCACATTTTTTCTGAGTGTCTTCAGATGCAAGTTCATTAACATTTCCAGTACCTCCCAGAATGCCCCAGTTCAGCTAGAGCTGGCCCACTCCTTTTCAAACACTTGTTGCTCAACTGTGGATCACACAAGACCAACAATTAAGATGTGGGTAAACAGCATAGCATATAAAACCAAATCAAACAGCACATGATTAATTAAGAGAGGCATGTTTTTATCAGACACAGAATAAAGATATTTTTAAATCCTACAACCCCAGTTCAGACAACACAGGCGAAACTTCAGCCTTCCAGAGATATGACATAACCATAACCACAAGCACGCTCCAGATTATAATATTGCCAGCCGGTCTCTCTCAGCTTAGCAGATCATTTCCCAGATGACATCCCCAACCTGGGGTTTTCAGTGATGAGCAGGCTGAATGCTGTCACTTCCTGTTGACCGGCACAGCATCATTAGTAGCTTACTCAGCTCCGTCTCGCTGCTTAAAGCTGCTGACAGCTTGGCTGGCCGGAAAGCAGCAGACATATGACAGAACACAGTTATTTGGGTTCTGTTGGTAAAGTTATACATGAAGAAACTTTTCAGAACAAATGAAAGTGTGCTGCGCACAGGCCAGCCACAAATTTGCCACTGTCCTACTGCAACGGAGCAAAAACTCTCACTGCAGAAGAAAGACATTTTGTCTTGCAGTTCCCACTCCCACCCCCAAGCTCCCAAGACACTCAAAATTAAGTCATATAAGATCCTTCCTTTTCAAAGGTCAGGGAATTTTTAGATGAAAATTTTGAAGTCTACCTTTCCATTTTGAGACACTTTAAATTAAACAAGACTCCCAAGACTAGGATGATCCTTACGCAAACAGAGCACTGTACAGATACGTAGATTAATTGGTTCTGAAAACTGTTTCATGGTCATGCACAGAAATTGCAGATCGATGTTTCAAGCCATACAGATTCAAGGCAAGAATTATGAGTTTCAAGCAACCCATAGGACAAAACTGGAGCTCAAATCTCTTTTGTCCTGTTCCACTGCCTATTCAGCTGTAAGGGAAACCAGCTACTTTGACTCAACGTTCTCTTCTCTTCTACCAGCAACCCATTGCCTTCATGCACTAAGGTCCTCTTTCTTCAGCCTTCACCAACCAATTCCATTTTCTACATAGCATTTTTCCAGACGCTACATACTACTTCTTTTAAGCAGATCCTCATGCACTCTTTGAACATATGAAAGCAATTTGAGAAAATATATTAGAATTCAGGTCCTTACTATCCATAAAAACCAAACCAGGGTTGTTTGGGTTTCTTTTAAAGAGATACATCTATTGTAGTTCTTTACAGACTTACTTAATGCTACACGTACCATCATGTTCACAAGTAAAAGTCTTCAGAACAACAGTTAAATTGATTAAAGAAAGTCTGTGAAACATAAGCCTCAGGAATTCCTTGATTATCCTAGCTCTGGAATACCCATTAATGAGCCCTTGAAAATGTTGTTTAGCATCTACTGGTACTTCCAGGTCCAAATTTAAAAAAAATAAAAATAAAAAATATGAGTGTTTGCTTTGCAGAGGTAAGGTTTAGGTGAACTTTTCTTATGATCTTTACACTTGAGGACAGAAAATAATACAGAATTTTGACTTCAGGTACTTTGAGAACACTGAAATAAAACAGCTTACGTTGTTTTAAAAGAAAAAAACCTCTTTTATAAGAACACATTAACTTCATGCCAACACAAAACAAAGAACCCCCTTCAAAATATCAAAAAATTTGAGAAAAGGCTATTAAAAGTAAAACCTCTTTGAGTAATAGCCAGCAACTGGTCTTGCAATTGTGTATACAACTTGTGTCCTGTCCCATAAAGCAGACTCAATCCACTTACATAAAGTTACTTAGAGATGCAACCCCCCACTTTTACTGTGCCACAACATGTTTTAATTCCTCCTCCAGCAGTTCAGCTTTGAACAGAACAGTTAAGATAATTTGTCAGATATAAAGAAACTCGTAATTGTACCCAATATTTTTTTTTGGTATACCAACAACTGAATCTGCTATGAAAAAAGTTATTCCCAGCTATAAATCTTAAAAAGTGGATATACTACACGAAAAAATAGCATGAAGATGTAGTACTTATATGATCCCCAACTGTATTCAAAGCTCATTCCAGGGATACAACGCTAAAAGTTCTTTCAGAGTAGAAGATGTACCTAATAGTGAAAGCATCAGCTGAATGTGTGGGAGACTACTATTTTTCATTTAGTTCTGGCAATAGCCTGTTGCATGATGTTTGCAATTATTTCTTGCCCGTGCCTCAGTTTCCTCATCTGTAATATGGAGATACGGGCCTCTACCTCTGTAAAGTGCCTTGAGAATTACCGATAGAGGGGGGGAAAAAAAAAAAAAAAAAAGTATTATGCTGCTACAGACAGAAATCCATTATTTTGGAGAGTTGTGTGTGTCTACGTTATCTTCTCTGCTAATAGCAAAGGTTAAGACAGCTTAATTTCCACATCACTAGTGTTAGTTTTCTCCCCAGATGGAGTGGTGAGGTATCTACCAGGTGTGGTATCACCATGTTCCAGTATTTAAAGAGTGGCTACAGAGAAGATGGAGACACCCTTTTTGCAAGCAGCCACATGGAAAAGATAAGGGGTAATGAGTACAAGTTACTCCTGGGGACACAAGAGGAAAAATTTTCACAATGAGAACAATCAGCCATTGGGATAATCTCCCTAGGGAAGGGGTGGATTCCCCAACATTGGACACTTTTAAGGCTCAGCTGAACAGAGTGCTAGGCCATCTTGTCTAGACTGTGCTTTTGCCAAGAAAGGTTGGACCAGATGATCCTTGAGGTCCCTTCCAACCTGGTATTCTCCGATTAATTAATACTTCATAGCCTGGTCACTGTTTTAGAAAAGGAAATGGAGATATTATTTTACCGTGAGGAATGTAGATGCCCTTTGGGTAAAGAGACATTTATTACAGCTAACAGTTACAACTGTCACTGCCTGTACGGGCTCCTTCTTAGTAGGTCCAAAGCACTGCATTTACCAATGCACTGTGGAGGGCAAAAGCCACTTAAATTCACTCGTGTGCAAAAAAAATTTATTAGCTTAGAAGCAGTGTCACAGAATGGTCGTCTTATGTGGCCAATTCTATGCAAATCTTATGCTTAAGTCACCTATTTCCATTTTAGGCAAATACAGCTGTAAATTCTTTGTAACAAACTTACTAATGTTTTTGTAAGTCAGCATCACACTTTTTATACAGCATATTTAACACTTGATTCTTAAGATGAAAGAATAAAGAGCACATGCCTCCAAACTTAATGGCAAGAGTAAAATTCTTTTTACGAAACAAAAAGTAATTTCCCACCTACCTGGCATTTCTCAGGGGTCTCTTCCATGATAACCCTGACCTCTGAGCAACAAAAACCCCCAAAGTGTTAGTACATAAAGACTGAGAAAATCATGAGACCACACACCAAAAAAAAAAAAAATATCTGATGTTGGCAATAGCAGAGGAATGAGATAATCACCTGACAAAAGCAGTTTTGAAAACTAGGGACTCTATGCTGGCTCCAACACAGCCTTCAATAAGGGCCATCATCACCCCATACATCTAGGTTGTTTTATGAAGGATTAAGGTGACATAATAAAAAATGCTAGAGACAGTTTAGTTTAGCTTTTGGCGTTACTACTTATGCCTCTTAAAAACTGCATTAAGAGCCTGCCCTCAGCAATATCCTGTAGCACGGGCTCTGTAGCTCAAGATTTGTGTTTAAATTCTCAGGCCAGATATTACAAATCCTCAGTTTCTACTCAAGCTCCCCCGTACATTTTGTGTTTCTGTTACAATTTCCCCTTGGATTATCTATTACAAAGGTAATATGCAAGTGTACTTTTTGATGAAAAAAAAAAAAGCTTAAGGAAGGGAATTGCTGAGTTTGCAATACTCAATTTTCAAGGTGAAAAATGAAAGGGATACAACTGACCTCTGCCAAGCTACAACTTCAAAAAAAAAAAAAGTTCAGATGAAGAACAATTTCGAAACTCAGGTATTAACAACGTAGTTGACAATTTTCTTTCTGAACTTACTATCCACTACCCAAAATAAATGCAGAGGACTGCTGAATGGAAAAGCTCCTTCCCTGAAGCCAAAATTCTTCCTCTGTAACTCGCTAAGGTGCCAGAATGTTACTTACCACAAGGGTGCCTGTTCTGCTGCGCACAACCCTAACAGCAAAAACTGTAAAGAATCTATTCATTTACAGTTAATGATAAAGTATTTATTTATACAACAAAAACGTCGTAGAAAGAGGGTAGAAGCAGCAAGGTATTTTTTCCTCTGCACTCAACGCTCTGGTGTCCATGCCCAGATACCAGGCTCCAGTTTAAAAAAAATCCCACAATACTTATTTTTTCCTTTATTGAAGAGCTGGTAGCACAACTCCACACAGCACAAAATTCTAGTTCTAATGAGCAACCAGAGACAGAATTGAGGAACAGAGGTAGTGATATTGTTCTTAATCTTTTATTCTTAAGTACTCATATGTTTGGACGGGTCAAAACAAAAGCATCCCCACAAAAAAAAGAAGATAACTAGCTCTCTAGTATTGCTGTGCTCCTGTTCATAACTTGTGAACATTGCTCAGCAGCAATAAAAAAATATGCTACGTGAAAAGTTAAAAGTATGTACCAGCCTGAATTTACAGATAATATAAAAATTACTTCACTCTATTACAACAGCACTGAAGTGGCATTAAATCTTGTGTGAGAAACAAAGGTTACAATACAGAAAATCAGTATTTATTACATCAATACAAGAATTTAAAATCCACAAAGTCACACCAATAAAATTAACATGAACACAGTAGTTTAAGATATTTCAAAAAATTTTAGGACAGAGAATATTTGTTTCTAAGAACATTTAGAAGAAACATGAGGTCTGAAACTGACCTTTACTCTTTTTGGTGAGTTTGTCAGAATTAAAGAAATAGAGCGAGTTGAGCTCTATTGAAGCTCTGACCTACGAAGGTGAGAGAGATCTGACAATAGCTTTGCTTTTGATCCCAGTGAAAATGAAATACTGAAAAAAAATCAATCTGTATTGCACTGGCAGTCCAATCAGTCAGTATCATTAACCTAATCAAGCATCAGATTTGAAGCATTACATGCTTCAGTTTCTGAAGTACTTTTCCGCAAGTCTCCAAGTCTGTTCTGGAGCAGACAGCGAGGCTGAACATGCTCAGCGTCACTGGTTCTTGCTGCTTGGGAAAACTGGCAACAGCCTTACTGTCAGGTCAAGTGTTTGTCACTTTTCTGAAAGCCTCCACTTATGCTATAATAAGTTACAGTGTTTTTATGACAGTATAAAGACAGCAGGTATGTTGTAACATCCCACTAACAGAATAAAAATGTTCATTAATACTGGTTGTAACCTTTAAACAGAAAAAAAAGTTATTAATGGCATACTAATTAATTTTTTCAGGTGTATAACACCTTTGGAAATGAGATATTCCTCCATAAAGGCAGTGATGCAAGGTAAACCCCAATGACTGAAAGAAGGCATTCCTTGTCAAAGCAGACACTGGGTTTCCAGTTTTTGCATATGGATATTCCCTTCCTTTGTCATCAACTAACTACACCAACTGCTCTGAGCACCTGAACAGCTTCAATCTTAGCACAGAAACAGAAAGTTCTTGATGTTGAATATATGAAAGATAATATCAGTCCCAGGGGTATACAGTTTAGTGAAAACAAGCTGATTACTCGGTTAAGACAGAGTTCAAGAAAAATTACACCCTACTCAAAAGACTTTATATGAGTATAGAAATGGGGTATCTCTTCCAGTCTCCTGGAAGAAACAATCACAGGAGTGAGACCTCCATAACAGCAATGCTAAAGGCTCAGCATGGGGAATTATATAAACATCAGGTTAAAGTCTCTATAACCAAGTCCTCAAAAGATCTAGGAATTAAATTGTTTGCCAGAAACTTCAACACTGTGGTACAAACACTGATAACCTTACTACAGGAAGATGGTGATGGGCGTGTGCCAGTTCCACAGCTAGACCTTGAGCAAGCCTGTGCAGAAAAGAAAATAAATTTCATTTCTTGGTAGTCAGGAATCCACTCTTGGGCACATGGACTACTTATAGAAGATGAAGCAGATGTACAGAATAAAGTGAAAGGCTAGCCAACTTCACTGATAAGTGTCCTGTAGAAAATTTATTACTCAAAAATGCATCCTTCAGAAGAAGGCCTCTGCCATCCACCATGTGATGTGCAGTATAATACAGAACTTTTACAGAGTTTTATATTAGCTAATGTGGAACTAAGGTCTTTAAATCTGCCAATCCCCACGTAAAAGCTTCAGTTCTGCCACAAACACTACAGTCCTCTGAAGAATCCCAGAATCAAAGAAGTGACTTGTTAGTAAACTCATTTCAGGACCAAGTTACTCTGGCAAACCAGGACACCATGTTAGTCTTCAACAAAGCACCCAAGCATGCAAAGTGGAAAAAATAGCCTTGATGATGCACAGCAGGCATCCTTATTTATGGCTGGTTTGTTTATTTGGAATAAGCCAACTACGTAATGCCCTTTGCTAAGTCAGACTTGCACCAGTGATATTGTCTGTTTGTGGCGACCTTGGAGAAATTATTTACAGCAATATGGATATCGGTACTGAGTCATTTCATTGCTAGAACAATTATCGCAGCCAGAATTGACATGCAAGTCACCATCCTGAAATCAAGACTAAAAGCACTCAGCTTCTAAATCCATGATGGATTGTTATCTCCCTTCTGCTATGAAGCAAAGGCTATCTGCTGTGGGAAAACTGCTTGTACAGCACCAAGCATCACCAGGGATCCAGTTCCTGCCAGTGCTGACTTATAAAAGCAGACATTGGAAAAAAACTATGGTTCAAGGGGGAACAGGAGAGAACACAGGACACTGTGTGTGGGGGGGTGGGGGGGTGGAAATATGATAAAATAAAAACTTCAGGTGTCTACAGAACTGAGGCATCTAAACACTAACAGATGTAGTGGATGTAGAAGATAGAACTGAAAAGGTTTCTGAACTCACACCTTTACATCCCACACAGAATCAAAGAGTAAGGTGAGAGACCAGAACAGACAGAGTATGCAATGATTAAACTACCATTACTTATGCTACTTCAAATCCTAGAACTGTCTCTGGAGCTCAAGTAGGAAACAAATTGTTGCATCTGAACTGACAGAAAACTGATAAAACACTCCAAAATGCAGCTGCAGCGAAGATTCCAAGAGACCTCAGTACATCCCTGGAGTCTCTGAAAATGCACAGAACTTTTTTTAAGAAAAGACATACAAAACTTACAAACTACTCATCAGAAAAGAAAACTCTAGACATGAATGCATTTTCTTGGTAGGCCAGCGCTCTGTAATCAAGAAGTAGAGTAAGTGAAATACAACAGCCCTTAAGGTCACCCCTGCTGTACCTAATGCAATCTATAGAAGCACGGCTACAAGTTTACCGGATCTCCTTACCAGGAGGCAAAATAATTTTTATTTTTCTCCTGAAATTGGAGAAGAGGATCAGGAACCATATGAGCTTGTGTTCACAGCACGTCAGATGCATTTGATAACTTGTCCACAGCAGTAGGTTGTTACATGCACAGGCACACTTTCATCTGCTGGGAACTTCTAGTCAGCTGCATTTTCTCAGGTTTCCAAAACCAATTTCTAGGAGCAGAGAGGCAAGATTGAATTTTGTTGCTGGCAGGAAAACCAGGTTTGACTCTGGTTTGATGTCAAAGAGGACAGTTAGAGAACAGTAGTAGAGCTGACCCTTATTCTGTGATGTACATGCTATTGGCAATGCTAGAACAGACCCCTCACTTCCATCTCCCCATCCCCAGCACTACAGTTGCTTTTGTCTCTTGGTAACTTTCACTGGTTGTGCAAATATTAGTAACTAGGACCAGGAGCACTTTCTGGATCTGATGGCAAGTGGTACAGCAGAATGCACATCTGCACACAGCCAACTCCCTCTCTCCTCCCAACACAACGCAAATTGGATAAGGATGGCCCCACCCATACCATCCATTAGGAACTGAGTTTACGCCATTCTATTCCCAAAACCATGCTCACTAATTTGGGCGTGTACTGGCTAGAATTACCCAAACCTGTGCCAGGAAGCATGCCAACAAATTAAACACCATGGACAGTCACAGAACAGCGCCTGAGTTCATGCTACTGCCCTACTTAGGTTTGTTAGCATCAAAACGTTAGCACAGCTGGCTGACAGACCAGAGGTGAGAGAAAGGACAAGATGCATCCTTCTGCCACTGAGCTTCAACGTACCCTAGGTGGGCATCTCACATTTTGAGCCTGTCAGTTCTGGTTGTGAGGGTCAGAAATGTATGGTCCAGACAGGTATGGCCAGTGTGAGGGATGGACCCTTTGATTACACAGTGTGAAGCTTGGAGCAGCAGCAGGAACACTGGTTCAGTAAGAAACCCTCACCTAAACAGTATGAACAGAGGGCAGAGAAACAGACAGGATTTGTTGCTTACAGACAGCAAAGGCCAGAAATGTTCAAAGACACTGTTAAGGAAAAGTCTCAATAAAAAACTGAAGCACTGAGAGACAACCTAAATGACATAAAAAGATGAAGTGAAACCCATGACATGGAATAAGTAAGATCTACATCTCCTAAAGAAACATTTAGCATCAAATCCATCTCCATTTATAACTAGTTATGGTTTTATTTGATAGGATGTTGCATCTTGCATACGGTTAAACTAAAGCAAGGAAGGGCATGCTCTGTGCAGATACAGATGTAGTAACAGTCTCTTGAGTATATAAATATTGGCACCTGAATACAATATGGACAAATCTCTCAAAGACAAGACTGAAATAATTTATTTTTTTTTTAAAATAGATAAATGGTTTGTTGAATCACTACTGAGCTCCAGAGATCAAGTCTAACCAGCATTTTCTGTTGCAATGACACTTTTAAACCTTGCATAGTTTTAAAGTTCCAGCCACACAAACTGAGAACAGTGCTAACAGTGCAGCACACCTGAAGAGGCTAACATTCTTTAAGAAAGAAATTACAACACCTATTGTATGGCTAAAAAAATACTGGTTGATATAAAATCACACAAAATTAAGCCCCAAATCCATATTTTTTTGAAACTGTTATTTGCCAGGTTACTAAAAATATAAACACTAATAATTCTGTGTGCCCAGTAATAAAATGAATTTCATACCCGAGATAATTCTTAGTTACAGACTAAAGGCAAATAAAGAAAAAAATTACCTGTGTTTTATTTATTAGAATCTACTGCTTCCTTCTTTGCAAACGCAAGGGGAAGCTTTTGCCTGTGGTATTGCACAGAACACATACCACTACAGGATGTTCATAGTTTTCTTCCTCTTTTCAGTTAACCACAAAAATCAAGCACAGTTTTACAGAAAGGAGCCCATTTGGATGCCTTTGTGTATATTTAGTGTCATAAGCCAAGTGATGTTTCTATTTGCTTTGGCTGACTGAGGGGGAGTAAAGGAAAAAAATGTCTACTTACAAAGAATGACCACATCTTAGCTGTGCTCAGAGAGAGCTGTCACATGGTTAGAGGAGCAGGAAATAACTTACAGTTCACTCAAAGCAGGACTAAGCAATTCTGTGGTTTCAAATCTGAGCCTGTAGAGTTGCTGAAGCTGTATCTTCCAGTATACAGTTTCTTAATATAGCAGCTTACGAACTGGAGAGTCTGGTCCTCCCTGGAGAAGCAGCAGTGGAGGGTGGAGCAGTGCAAGAAGCCTGAGGAATATCACACTCTGGTTTTTGCTTGCCCCTCTCTTATCCACCAAAAGTTCTCTTTCCTAGAGCAATACGAACAATGACTTTAGGCCAGTGAAGGTGAAATAGGAGATGGCCATATCTCAGGCTGAAGTGCACTCTATGTATGCAGCAGCAAACAGCTGGCTGGCACAGAGACTGTCTCCTCTCCTCATCCCTTAGCTTGTGAAATGCTCTGGTAAATTAGAAGAATACGAACCATGTCTGGCTATGGGTAGGACTACATGTCTGATGAGACACAAAGTTCATCAGCAAGAATGAAGCACTTGTGGAACTGGGAAATGCAGGGGTAAGGGAGTGAGGAATGGTGAGGAGGAGAGACTCCTCCACCTGGAGATCTTTGTGCAGATTATGGATCAGGGGCTGAAGAGAGAAAGGAAGATCTCAGAAGCACTTGAGGTACAAGAGGAAAGAGGAAATAAGGGGAGAAAACCTTTTTGCTGGGACAGAAGGACAGAAAACTTGTTTTAAAAAACCGAGCATATGTGATAAGGGAGTGCAAGGAGACCCTGATGAAAGCTGAGACACAAGATTGGGAGGACAGAGGTCACTGTGTAGGACTTTAAAGGAAATCAGCAGGACTGGGCTTAAAAAATAAATAGTTGTTAAATTGATTCCTAAAATATCATTACCAACCATAAAGTAATCTGTATAAAAATCTTAAAGCTTTATTTTCTACATAGAAACTAAGATTCTTTTTAAGTCAATAAATTACTGTTTCTGTTACAAAACGAACCAGGAACGTTGTAAAACATCTCTTACTTTTCTTTATCCCCAACACAGAAATATACTAATACAACAAATTAATACCAATTTCTTTTCTTTTCCACAAATCACATATGGGTAAATAAATCTCTTGGCTGTCATCTTGAGGGGGGGGAAGAAAGCATTTACAATTTAATGCCAAATTGCCATATTCAAATATTCTTGTTGTTCTTCAGCCTAGACAGCAAGACAAGCACTAGGCCTTGCTAGTAAATACTCAGAGAATGCCTTTTAGGAATTCATATTTTAACTTAACCTTTCCTGTAAATAATCACACCAAGTGCTGCCTAACTTTTGGGAAAAACATCATTGATAATGCTTGAAGTAAATGCACTTTTAAAAAGTTTTTGCTATTTTAGACACAAGAGTTATCTTTCCATAATTAAGAGTTCAAATAATGTAATACAGCTTTCTTAGCTTTTCAAAGAGGAGAAAGCCACATTTTCTTCTGTTAGGTCGGTGTTTCTCAAACTGCAGGCATAGTACCCCTGCATACAAAATATGCTTGGTGAGCAGAGATAGGTTCCTGTATAACTATACTGCTGCGTAGTGGCTAATTAACACAGGGGGATAAAGTCAAAATAGCACATTCACTTTGAAGGAAAGTTAGACAAATGCAGGGGAATTCTGAATTACACATCAAGTTCTGAAGGGGAAAATGGTGCGTGAAACCATCTTACAGAACTTGAAACACTTATGACCTTGATTAGCAAGCCTTAATGTGATCTTCCAGCTTTAAGCTAGACATGCTGGAGAACTGAAAAAATGCATTAACACTGTTTCTCAGCAAACTTAACAGAAAAAAGCCTGCCTTAGAGTGAGGATTTTAAGGTTAGTCAAATAAACAGTACAGGGAAAATAGTTTCAACAAGGTGGGGATGCATGTATGAAAGTAAGTGCCTAAGGTGAGCTGCAATCTGCAAATCTGCCAGTATGTTGTAGAGCTCTGTGGCAACAGCTTCCTTGCCAGCAATAATCTCCACAGAACACTAAGTCTACAGGAACTGAGTAATTCATTTAATGAACTTCTTCCAGAATCATATATTCTTAACACAGGCATTCTAATTTGAGATGCCAAATGTGTCACTCACTGCCTAAACACAAAGAGGTGTCAGGAAAATTGTCTACCTTTAACTCAGAGGTAGCTGAAAATACCCTATTGAATCTGAAGAATTAAGCAAGCAAGCAGCTTTCTAAGAAAGTGTCTCAGTGACTGTTTGCATGACATCTCTTTTTTTTCCATTTCGCCCTTATAGGGCACTTCTCCTGTCATGAGAAGATCACAGCACATTTCAGGATATTAGAATTTAACTGAACTGTCCCTGAAGGTAACTGTATACCTACTGTGCCCATTTTATTGGTTATCCAGGCATAAACAACATGTCTGGAAGCCCTACTCAAGCAAATATGTTGAGAAACAAAACTATCTTGTACAGCATCTGACTGACTAGAGTGGTAGAGTGGTACCACCCTGGTAGAGTGGTCTGTTTAAAACCACCCACGAAGATATACTTCTAGTTCCACTAAATCCGCTTTGGTTGATTTACTGTTACAAGGAAAACAAACTGGCCAATGGAAAAAAAAAAAATAAAAAATCCCTCTGTGCCCAAGTAACGTATAATGCCAACCTTTCTTGAGGAAACTGTACCCTAACGTGCCAATAAGCAATTCTGTCTGGTGCCCATGACACATTTTTGTTACTTCCTATGTTTTATTATCTAGGTATTAGGTCATGAAACCATAAGTCTCCTGCACTATACTAAATATAATTTCTGTACTACAGATTCCTCAAGAGACGAGCCTATGAAACACACTTACTGGAAGAGAGGGCACCATAAATCTTACCAGACTGCTTTAAGTGAACGGCAAGCTTTCCTCAAGAAACTGAGCACTTAAAAGCTCAGCAAACCCCACCTCCACTGCAGACAGCTCTGCCTATAAAAGGTCAATGAAAGAATCAAACCTTTTGTCATGTTGGTTAACGAAGTACTGCAAAGCTCCTAGATGATGCTCACTCATCACACGCAAACCACTTCAACACTTCGCTCCGTTCCAGCACTGAGCTGCCAGTGGCAATTGCTGCCATCGCTGGCACCCACAGCCACTACTTGCCAATGACAACAGTAAACAAGTTCTTAATTCCTGCACTACTAGAGACACTAACAGTAGAGCAATAAAGGTCACAAGAAGCTCTACAGAAATGACAGGGAAGTTTTTTCAGGCAGAAGTACCAGAACTCCACTGATAGAAGATTCAAGACCTAAAGTCAGAACATTCTCCATTATCAGCTTTTTACCCTGAAAGTGCATGGTATAAGATGGATCTTATACAATCTACTTGCTACAAATTGGGCTTATACTAAACCCTGGAGAACCTCAGAAGAAATATTAATAGAGGAAACATTCTAGTGACAGCATTCAAATAGATATTTGCAAACAAATAATGCAGAGAAATCACATCAATTGGAAAAAAATATTTTCCATTTACATATTTGCATGAAATAGTAAACTCCATCTTTATCTTTTAACAAGAAACTACCTCTTCATTAGGTGTTCTCCTAAACAGGTGGTATCTGGACATCTTGTAGTCAAAACATGACTGTTCATCTGAATCCTACAACTTTGCGCTCTTCTAAATTCCTCCACCTGATTCTTAGCTGTGAAGAGCTGATAAGTCACAACACAACAGCTTGTGACTACAAATTGTTTTCATCCTGTTGCGTCTGTACCCTACAGGATTCCACAGGACGTTATCAGGAGCATGAGTGGTATACTTGACCAGCTGATTAACCACAGAGATGCTAGGAGACTTCTGACACTTGACTACCTCCAAAACAGAGAACAGATCTACAGAGTAGCTCAGAAGAGAATGCAAGAGCGCTGAAGCCTTAATAGAATGAGGTGCTTGTTCCAGGCCTATATTACTAGATCACCTTCTGTTTAGCAACACATAACACTTCATGAGAGAGATATATAGCAACTGAAATTTGTAGCAGGACTCACCTTGCACATCAAGACACAAATTTATGCATCTAGCATGTGAGCTACAAGCATGGTCAGGAGAGATGTAACCACTACAGTCACAGTGAAGCAAAGACACAAATTCACTACAGTCACAGTGAACCAAAGACACAAATTCTAAGTTTCTATCTTAAGGTAAGTTGGAGATTTAGGCAACAGCCAGTGATATCTACTGACAATGGTGGGGTTTTAACACCTTAATTTCCATCTCTTACTCCTGAACCGAATCCAACACCTTGTGAACTGATGCTTTGTCTCCAATACATATAGCTGCAAGATGCAATGCCTTGTAGAGTGTTCATGTGTGGTCTCAAAACACTTCTCACCCATGGGCAAATAATCTGTTTACAGCATAGTGCACTACCTTAGCTTAACAGCAAGCTGTGAGGAAAACAAGCCTGAGGAACACTTTATGGTAAGTAACCCTGCTGTAGATACATGGAGGCAGTCTGAAGACAATGGCCAAACTGCTTGTTTTGGAGAGTCTGATCTGCCTCGTTCCTGTGAAAATCAGGTTTGTAGGCCCAGGTTTGTTTCAGAGGAACTGTCAAAAACTAATGTAATTCTCTCTAGGGAAGATTATTGCTGACAAGTTGCTTAGGGAAGTGACTCCATCGGATACTAGTGAGGCATCTCAAGATGTTACATGTCTTTTGATAGACCAGAACAAACCTCAAAAGAAATCCAGGCATAATTCTCAATATTATTCTGTTCCACAAGACCCTAGCCTTTACACTTTGTCTTCTCCCTCTGTATCTCATTGAAAAACACATGTGAAGATGAAATAACCACCACTGAACTGATGACTCAGTGCTTCCTATCTGTTCAAGAGATAACTCCTTTTCAAACTACAATCTCAACCTTTTTTGGATGTACAGATTGCAGCACAAACTCAAACTGAAGAGTCCAACACTTCTCAGCCACATGAAGCTGCCCATTACTCAGACCTGTAGTCCATCTTCAAGTCTTAGTTCATACTGTTTTCATATGCACAAGTAATCTTGCAAGTCTTTCCTTGATAAAACCTTTAATTCTTATCAATTAGGAACTGCCATTCAGCTTTTTAATTTGTTTTATCTCAACTATTACTGTAACTCATCCTTTGGCTCCGACATACAATTTTATTCTGGTCACGTGCACTTTAAAAGCAGTCAAAACAGTTTTCTTAGTTTACTGCTGTGTCACTTATCTTTTCGCATTCTTTACCAGTTCCTGTTTACCATATCAACCACAGCAAGAAGTTACAAATAACAACCTATTCCTAGCCTTACTCAATACACTTTATCCAAGTGTTGAGACCCACTTTTAAGCAGTATAAAATATCCATACTCCCTTACCTACTTATAACGTTATCAAGAACACACTTCTCATGTTTTCTATCCTAAGGCCTCTCACACATACAGAATTATTTCTACAGAATAAACTAGTTTTTCATCAGTGACATTACTGACCAATATTAATCATGCAAATTATAAAAGTACCTTCTTTTTAAAAAATTATTAATGGGACACCTGGCATTTGCTTTCCCTTATAAAATTCATCCTTATTTCTTAGGACAAAATTGAAGTGACTGATTTATAACTAAGCCGATTTAAGCAAAATCTTCCAAATTTGGCATAACCATGAAAATATTTAATTAATATGCACAAAAGTAATTTCATAGCTCACTTTTGCATAAGTGTATATAGACTTTTATTTCTACATTAGGATAAAAAAATGTTGTTGAAAAATTTCTACAGATAGTAAATTTCATACCTGATCTAGATAACAAGTGTCATGTACCTGAATGAAAATTAGTTACATGCCTAAGTAACAATGAAAGTCCTAAAAGGCTACCTTATCCTGGATACCTACTGCAAGTAGTCCAACATTTGGATTCATATTTCAATCAAGTTAACTATATCAGCAGCTTTAGCTATTAGCCAGTGGCTTGGTTTTGAAAACTTCATCTGTCACAGGCAAAGGTATTTTAATTGCTTATAGATTCAGATAAGCATTTTACAGCTCAGCAAGCAGTGGGGCAGGAAAGGCAGCAAAAAAATCAGTAACCTTCTGTATGTACATTTGCCTACTAGTCAATGAGATTCCCAAAGCATCAGTAGTAGTCCAGAAAATGGTATCAGCCTCAGCAACACACACAGAGTGACAGCTCTCTGCCACTTCCTCCACTCACAGGTAATCTTTGTGTTTACCAGTCATCATTACTTAAGATGCCATTGAAATTATGTCAGTATCGGAGTTCATAGGTTGCGAGTACTCTATCAAAATTAAGCTACTTGATAAATTCCTTTGCTTTTCCTTAGAGCAAAAATTGAGTAGCTGAATCCTCAATGTTATTTCAAAGTAGCTGCCTTGTTATCAGTGAAAAACAGAGTCAAAGGAAAGAGTGTTGAAATAAATCAGGTCCAGAGAGCTGCATCCTTTCTTAACCAAACCCCTCAGGACTGATACTAGCACTATGCCCTCCATAAGAGCACTATAAATTATTACTACAAAAAGAGTATCCAGGATCATAGTTTAATGTCTCAACTGTTCCTCTGGCATTCATTTCACTAGTAATGTAAACAGAAGGTCAAGTCAAACATAACCTAAAGTTGTGTTGATATGGCAGATGCACATCACACCCATATCCATGCCCCACACTGACAGAAACACCACCTGTAGTAGCCAGGTAGCACAGGCAATTCAGCTGATGGGAAAGCAAGCTTGTAGCATCCTCTGAAGCTCACAAGATTTTCCTTTCTTAAAAAGTAGCATTTACAGTCTGAAGTTTCACTAATGAATAATTTAAACATGGATATTACAAGATCAAATATCATGTACATTACAGTAAAAAGGCATTTATCAGCAGAGCATGCCAACATTAAGTCAGGCTAGAAGGTCAAGAGTACTATTGGGCTCTGACAGACAGACACTGTAGATTCAAGTTATACAGATGAAGCTGTTACCACCTCCAGGTGCCCACTCCACTTCTCTGATAGACATTACCCTCCAAGGGACAGAGATGATGGATCTTCTCATGAATTAGTTTCTGAATTGTCACCATTTTTGGCTCACGTCACAGTAAGCTAAAAAGATCCTGGTTAAGTATCCCGAGAGCTTCAATGCTCAGGTCCTCAAGACTGAGCAGAGACCCTTGACTACAGTGAGATGAATCTATGCTTAACCTAGAGAGCATATAGAGCTGAGAGAAAAGGGGAAGAGAACGGGCCACAATTAGAAGAACCTCAATTGGAAAGTCACCCGAGATTCAGTGAAAACCACAAGAATGTGTAGTTTCAAGGAAAATACAAAGCAAGTCATGTCTATGAAGCTATCAACCTGTCACAAATTGCGTGACACCCAGATACCGTGAAGATATTTACCTCCAAAGTCTGCTTTCAATGTGCTATTTATGCAGAAAAGTTGAGAACGTGAGTAGGTGAGTGTTACAGACAAGCGTAACAAAAACTAAAAGTGTGTTCACTTGACAAGAAAATCCAAGTTGTAGAAAAACAAACTGGAAAACAACTTACACATACAAATTCATGCACTACTTCTTACATTTAGAGAAGTTTTTTATAGTTTTTGCAAGAGAGCTAAACATTCAAAATGTGTGCCTAGAAGTAGTTCAATTAATTGAAGGTGTTTTTAAACAAATCTATTACTTTTCAAAAAACATGCTTTACAGTCATACCTTGTGACACATTTAACTTAGTTACTGTGACAGCATCTTATTTAACCCACCCCAATGTAAATATCACCTACTTCCTGTTCAGTTACTACATCTTATGCTTTCCTTGCAACAGTCAGTTTGATCAACAATGCCATTTCAAAGTCCAAAGAGTTATGTGGAACCATTATGACTGCACGGATATCCTGCTTTAAATCACAATTTTAAGTTCATGGAATAGTCTTCATAGTGTTACAGCAAGATGCAGACTGACTGACATTAGTATGCTAGGCAGTGGACCAAAGCATCAGACCACAGCCAGGTGACATAATTTTCAATGGCTTCCAAATGTTTGTTTGTTTTTTAAAGAGAAGCTTTTCCTTTTTCACTTATTTTCAAAAAAAAATTTTTTTTTTCTAAAGGCTGCTTCTTTCCTAAAGAAAGTGGTTAACTTTTGAAGCCCTCAAGCAGTTCTTTAATACAGGTAAGTATAGCTTTAATACAGTTTTACATTAACATGCTAGAAGGTACTCTGAAAACGAAGAACTTGCCAACATACCTGATTAACACATTTACTACAAGGCTTTTTCTTTTAACCATTATGTTGCCATTATATATATATGGGAACACTAAAAGGTGCAGTATTTGAGTCACAGCTAAGTACATGAACCTGCTGTTTAGGCTAAGAGAAGTACAGACCAAATCCAAGGCAGGCCTAGCACCAATACGACCCTTCCTACAACTCCATCAACATTGCCTTGCGGCACCGCAGGTGCACCTGGGGCTCGCCCCAGCCTCCCCGAGCAACTGGACCTTTTCCACCCAGCCCCGCAGCTACTCCCTGGCTGCCCAGTTCCCCTTGGCGAGCAGGGGTCGGCTGCAGGGCAGGGCTGAGACCCACCGGGAGCTCGGCGCCCATGGTCGGGGTGGGGGAGCGCGGAAGGACGG
>KZ505738.1:223710-245340 GCA_002844005.1 Limosa lapponica baueri
GATTTAATTTGTAACACAAAAATCTTTTCACTTTTTGTGACAGAAAAGAAAATGTTTCTTCATGGTTTGCCATGCAAATTGTGTGATTCCCTGCCGCATTGCGTGGGCGGGTAGTTCATGCAGTCCTGGCGGTGCAGAGGCGATGGTCCCTGGCTGTGTCACCCATGGAGGCAGGCGTGGGGGTTTCAGCTGTCACGCTGCCTGATGCAGGCTGTTACACTTTGAGGTGAAATACCTAAAAATAGTAATAGGTACTTGCAGCTCTCCGGGGGTCAGCTGCTGAGGAGAAATCATGTATAGAATCAGTAGCTCCCCCTGCTTCTCTCCATGTGACAGCAACTAGCTGGGATGGAGGTTAAAGACCTTTCAAAGCCTGAAGATTCAGAGCACAGCTGCCTTTATGCCCAGCCTGGCTTTCAGCTGCATGGAAGAAATGCACATGCTTCTCAAATACAAAGGTGAAAAACAGATGTCAAAGTGAGCACCGTGCTAGTTTTCTCAGTTTTTAGGTGAAGAATTTGTTGGCTTCACATCCTCTGGTAAATTCATTGTCCATCTGGAAGGTGCTAAAGCGATCCCCCCATGGTGATTTACTTCTTTTGTATTGAAGGAAAGTACTGAAGAAGCACAGGAGAAAAGAAACTAGAGAAGCACAGGAGGAGAACCTGTGAACACAAGTCTTTGTATGAAGCTGTACTGACTTCCCTTCATATCTTCCAAAAGACCAGGCGGGAACAGATGGCAACCCCTTCTGCTCTGCTTATAGGCTCTTTTCTCTATACTTAAGAGCCTGTAACTGTGTCCAAAAGTGTAAGGAAGGGAGAATAGGGTGGAAAATTCTGAGCTTACAACATAAAAAGAATTTAAAATATATGCATATACAGGACTCTACAATCTCCTGATCTTGCAGAAGTGGCTTGGGCCTTTGCTGTAAAGGAAAACCCGTAGGAACCAATGCTTCCAGAGTATTTTTCAGCAGTCCTAGGTTCTTCAGTTTTCATTCCTTTCTTGTGTAAGCATGTGCATATTTTAGTGGAAGAGGAGATGTTTTAGCTAAAGAATATTGGCAGTTTTTCACTTGCTGAAAATGTACGTAAAAAGATAAAACACATGGAAGGACTTTACAAGACACTTGATTATTTTTTTTTTCATAAAAGAAACAATTATTTTATAGCCAAGGCCATTTCAAGGAAATTTACATACCTCTGGTGATGGTCACAGTGTAAATAGCTAGAAATATAGTACACCTTCGGTGGGTGCGTGCTGATACTGTCCTTACCTCTCTGACCAGTTATGTTCCTTGATTTTTTTTTCTCATTTCTCTTCAGTGTTTACTGTTTGTTCCTTGTGTAGATCTTGCCATTCAAAGAGAGTTCTGGGTGTTACGGGTGATACGTTGTGCTTCATGGTGTTCTCAGACCAGCTGGCTGGTAGCTATTCATAAGGGCCCTTTAACCTTCAGGCTGTATTGTTAGGGTTTTGTTTGCTTTTTTAATAGGGGTAAGCAGGAAAGGGAAGAAAAAAAGGACTATTTTAAGACGCTGTGTTTCATTAATTATGCAAAAGCTGTTTCTGCTTTTGTATCATGGCAAAGCAGCAAGTCCTGAAGGGAAATGGAAATATCAGTATCTGGTGATGAGTCCAAGGGACCCACTGAAAAATAGACTTTTGCTTTTGATATTTACATTTGCAGTAATATCAGCAAAAAGCTGCTATTCCTGCATAAAGCAGCCAATTTCAGGCAAAGTTCTCTCAAGGAAAGCCACCAGGTAGAATTACCTGTATGTATTTTGAAGAAATTGCAGTGTTCTTTCTGATCTCTCTTGGGGAAATTGCTGTCATTGTTTTTCCGAGGCTTTCCTCTGAATTTCTCACAGTAGTTGTTAGGGTTCAAGCTGTGTCACCCACTGCTGATGTCTGTAAGCTTTATTGCAAGCTGCTCTTCTGTACTTTTCCATTTCAGGATACCAGCTGCTGGCATCAAGGTACTGAAATACATTGGAAGTAACATAACATGTATAAATACAAGCAAGTGTAATGATTTTAAAAATTTATGTTACAAATATTATTTAATAAACAGTTTTTACTATCCTTGTCGGTCTTATCTTTGACAGAAAAGATGTATCTCTGAATTTTGTCTTTAAATGTGAACCTGTACAGCAACTTTTCATACTTTCATACTTTGAGTTTCAGAGTTTAAATATTCAGACAATTTCAGAAATAACATTGTGCAATTGAAAATGGAGTAGAAAGGTGAGGAAAACTTTCTACTTAAAGTTCATTTTTCTAGCACTACGAATCATATTTTAAAGGTTTTATCGAAGTCTGAATTATCTAAACGCAAGAAGAAGTTAGTTCTCTGAGGATTTATTATTTTTTTAAAGCAGTGTCGCGGCATTTCCCAAATCTTGATTTTATCCCAGTGCTGAATTTAGGTCACACAGTTTGGTTTTTCTTATTTTCCTCAAGATGAAGAGACAGTTGATTACACCAAAGAGCGTGCAGGCTTAAAGGAGAACGCGGCTCTTCATGGAAAAAAAAAATTCCTACCCTCTTTCTTCCATCTCTTGTTATTCTCAGTGACAAGCGGAGCGGCCTGGGACAAGTGGAAACCTCGCTGCAGCGCCCGCATGGGCATGGCTGGGGGAGACGCGGAGCGAGAGCGTGTGGTTACTGTCGCCGCACAGGAGGGGTATGTCAACAGGGCAGCCCGAGAATGAGCAAAGGGGAGGAAGGGCTTCTTTCCCTCAGCACCCTTTTTGGTCGGGCATGTAGAAAACAGGAGTCCACAGACAGCAAAACCGCTTGTGGTAACCGAAAAAAGGAACTGTTTTTGTGGTTGGAAGTGGGTTTGAGGCTGTGAAGACAAAAGTTCTCTTTTTTAAGTAAACCACGTTGTTTTTCTCAACAGAGACCTCATCGAAGAAGACTGGATTTGCATTGTTAGTGAATTGATGGCAAATAACATATTAGTTATTTTAATGACAAGAGGTTCATTCACTTCTGAATGAACCTTTAGAGGTTTAGGAATCCCAGCCCGCTCTGGAGGTAACTGAATCATCTATTAAGTTACGGCTCATTTCAGATCCAGTCACAGCACTTCCTTTCTCACAGAGATTTTATATTATCTGTTTCAGGCGGGTGATAGTCTGGAAGAAAGAGGATCTTGAATCTATGTTGGTTTTTTTCTCTATATTGAATTTATATCCTGTAGGTTTCAATTACAGAAGGACATAAATTAGCAACAGAAGTTGACAAGTTTTATTTTAATCAGTCGGGAAAGCCTCTGCTGATTCCATATGGATGTGGAAGTGTAGTGTCAGTAGGAAGAATCCTCTGCTTTTGTGGGTCAGCTGTGCAGCAGTGTCCTCACCACCAGAGTGAGCAGGCTGAAGCCTGAGAACCAATGCTGTGGGACAATAAGTTCTTTCATTTCTTGCACGAATGCCACCCTGGGTGCCAGCTAGAACTTTTTCTCTCCCTGTAGTGCCTGTTACGCATGTCTTTCTGTTTGCCATATCTTTTCTAGTTCTCATTTTCGACCTCAGACTGTTTACTGGAAGAAAAGTAATTTGTACCCTTCCATTTTGCTAAGCAAAGGATAACATTGATTTTGTTGCAGGGGTACAATCTGGGCAATTCTGTTTTAACTTTGAAAACTGTTAAGGGGAGTTCTAGCTCTTTTCAAGAGCTCCTTTACAATTCCTTTGTGGCCTGAAGTATATCACTTCAGACTGTATCACTCTCCTTTCCAGGACTGGGGAGAAGGTGGACCAAACAACATACTGGAATTTGAGGCATCCTCTCTCTCCTCTTAATTCTTATTTATTGATCATTGCCTGCAGTAACCGTGGAACAGTTCTGTAGCTGCTCTGCAATTCAGAGAAAAAAGTTTATCTTTCCCCAGCCCAGGTAGCATCTAGCCTTGCATCAAAGCTCATCTTCAAAATTGTATAGCACAGGGTTTGTTGAAATACTCTTTTTATTCTCTTTGCTTGGTTTATACCTCACCAGGGGTGTGACTTCTGAGTTTTACACCTAGCAATAACCATGAGGGGAGTAAATAAGTTCATTTTGATTTATCCACAAGGTACTAAAAGGAACTTTTATCCCTTCCTCTGTGTTTCCTGACAGTTTTTAAATTCAATCTCTCCTCAGCCATTAATGAGCCACCATAAAGCTCAAGAGCCTCACCAGTTAAAAAAAAAAAAAAAAAAAAGAAAAACATGTTCTTTCCTCACTGCAATCTGCAAATCCGTTGTTAGAGCACATTTCCTTAACAACAGAAATTTTGTGCTGGCTTTGAAACGTCAGTGCTTGCTTGCAGCGTGACTGAGCTCCCACCCTCCGCAGCGTGGCTCTGACCAGGAAGCCTCGTCCTCACTGAGTAGAGGAGACCCCAGGCAAGGGCTTTCCAAACGCACCTTTTTTACTGTAAGCACTAAGTACGATGTACATACTCCTCTTAAGAGCTGGCTTGAGATCAGTAGTTTACTCCCAATAGGTCAATGAACAGCTGTCAAATATCTAGTGCAACTCAGCAACAATTGCAATTTGGACCCTGATGGATGACTTAATAACTTTCATGTAGGTTTTCTTTCTTTTTTCTTTTTTTTTCTTTTATCTTTTAATTCTGTATCTGGCATGTAACAACCCTAGGGAAGAGGTGTGAACTGCACCTTGGTTCTTGCTGGGGTTGTGCTGAGGCTCACACTACTAGATCCTAACTGCAGCCCTGTGGTGTGTCAGGGCCGGCCGTGTCCTGCCAGTCCTGTTCTGCTGCTGCTGCCCTCCAGGAGGCCAAAGAGCGAGATCCCATCAGAGGTCAGCCTTCATCAGGCAGATGGGTCCGGACCTGGGGCTTCTCTGTTGCACCAGACTGTTTCTGGTGCGTTAGTACTTCTTTAATTGTCTCGCTTCTGTGTGCTTTTGCTAGTTGATACAAATATTTGGGGGCAAAAAAAAAAATTAAAAAAGAAAGAGAGCAGTCTTTATGCATCAGTGTTCTTGAAGGCATATGGCTCCATCTCATAAAGCAAGACTGAGAAGGTGGGTATCTTAATCAGCCTGATTTTTGTGTTCGGGGAGTTTACTTATATCAGCTCCAGGTCAACTGGAGCCACCGGTGCAGTAAACTATATTGTTTTTATAAGAGAAAGAGAATATGCTTAACAAATCTAGAAGCTTAACAAATATATGCTGTAGGAACTTTAACAAATATATATAAAATTAAATTGAGCATGCTGCAAGGTGGCTTGAGATGATGGATGGAAACCACCTATTTTATTTTTTTTCAAAACCGTATGTGCAGTCAGTTGATTGTTGCTTATGCGTACGATGCGTCAACAAGAAAATCTGCAGTCTGTCCAGTTGTTTCACCTCAGAGATAAGCTAAGTCTTAAACTAAATCTTTGGTTTTGATTGCATCATAGTAAGTAAAGATAATCAGATTTTCTTCAGACCTTAGGAATATCTAGAATTTATCACAGACAGCCAAGTTATTTTAATTGGTACTTTCCTGGCTACCCTATTATTACTTTCAATTAAGGACTCTTCCCATGGTATGTTAAGATGGCACATACAAATGATATCAGTGCTTTAAGTGGATATCTACTTTGCTCATGCTCATCAACTCAACCTGAAGGAGAAGTTGTCCTATGAGGACTAATCTAGCTGATTTTTTTCTTTTTTTTTTTAAATTTTTCTAACTAAAATAGTGCTGTATGGGTAGCACAGCAGTGCCTGAAGCCTTGCACAGATTTGGTGCCCAGGTGCCTTGTAAACACACGTGAGAACCCAGCAGCTGATCCAGAGGGAGGTGATGTTAAATTTGGAGAACATCCACAGGAGTCCACCTCCTAAAACTAACCAACCTTGAATAAATATTGATTCTGTGTGCTACAACCTGAAGTAGAGAAATTTAGTTAAGTTCCTTTAATTAATTTCCTTTCTATACTTTTTTGTGACAAAGAAATTTTGGAAGATGTGTAACTTTTTTTTTTTTTTTTGTAGATGGCATGGTTCTTTAAGCCTACCATCACGTGTTAAATATATATATATATCTTTATATGCACATATAAAGATATATATATCTCTTCAGACTTAACATTTTTCAGCTGACAGAATATTTTTGTGGATTTTAAGAGGGCCGGAACTTATTTTATTTGAACTTTAGAGTTGGTTTTGCAGAGTTTGCTGCAATGGCATAACATACAGTGCTGACCTGCTTTGTCCAGTTAAGTTTCTTGGCCTTGAATTTTCTCATGTCTATTTAAAAGACGAAGCCAAACATCTTTGTTTAAAATACTCTCACAATAATTACAGTACGGCGAGTTGCTGTTCGAAAAACTAGAAACCTACAGCACAGTTAATAAGGCTTTCTGGGAAAATTCTTGCTACTGCTATAGCAGCTCTTTCACAGAGGTCATGGCAGGGAGCCAGAGGAGGTTGGTAGACAGCTAGGCAACCAGAAAAGAACAAGTTTGTCAGCATGTACAGCTGATTACCGTGAGAATAATTTTCCATAAGCATAGCCTGCAGAGTGTTTGCTTAAGGGAAGGGGGAGGCGGGAAGGGGGGAGGGTTAATTTTTCACTAAACTTCCTAAAAGCTAAGCCATTTTTAACTGTGGTAGAAAGTGATTTGTTCAAATCTGATGGAATAAGTCTCAGTACAATTTTTGTACTATTTTAATACTACCTACACATTGCAGTAGGTTGAGGTACGATATTTCAGTATATATAGACAATATAGGATTATTCTCATAATGGTACATTATGACAATTATTTTGGATAGGTGTTTTGGATTCTACTAGCTACGGTGATCAGTTCAGAACAAGAAAACATGAGAAATGTTCTTAGTGCAGAAGAGGCAGCTTTTGGTTATTATGTTCTCCTGCTGGTGAATGCCATCTAGATTGCCAACATGTAAGCACAGCAAATAAATTCACTTACTTTTCTAGGTTGCTCATGGTTATAACCGTAGCATAACTCCGTGGGAATATGGATGTTCTTACAAGTTTTATGGTGCTCTGTGACCCAAAATCTCTAACCAAGTGTAACTGAATGATAGTTCCAATCTCCAGAGCAGGTTTAGGTATGTTCAACTGCCGCACTGTATCTAAACTTCTCCTTTCCCTGGCTATCTCTGCGTGCAAGGTCAAGGCTGAAAGAGAGTATTGTACAGGCCTGTGTCATACGGAGACTTCCTTCGCACTGAAATAATCTGGTGTTAGCTGGTTGCCTAAGGAATGGCATGAAGCAGGTGGGCTGGAATAAATGCCTGAACTCTGAACTTTCAAAAGAGAAGACAGAAATCAATTCATATTTACACTGAAAAAATGTTTTTGACGAAATTACAACCCACTTAATTTTTAATATCGTCCTTGACTTTACAAAATGCTTGACAAAGTCTCTATAATCGTGTGTGGTTTATTCCAAATATGATGCAATCCATAACCTGCAGCCTGCTTAATTTTGCAATATGAGCTGTCTTTATCCATTATTTATTGTCTTTGAATTTGAGGCAGATCAGAGTATTAGACAGAAAGAGCACAGTGGCTTTGAGGATGAGTCATAGGAATGAGATGAAATTCAGTAGTAGGAAGCGCTGTGCTGAAGTGTCTGGGTTGTGAACGACCGAGGGGGAGGCTGGAGAGTGGCTGGGAGCTGCCCTGGATGTGTGGCCTTGGAAAGGGGAATGCAGGTCCCCAGGGCTTCAAGGGAGAGATTCCTGCTAAAGCCAGGGAGGTGTTAGTGTCCTTGTGCAAGGCCCTAACGCACCTCATCAGAAATAACACGTGTGATTCTCTCTGCCCGTTTTCTAGGAGGTGAATTTAGATTGGAACAGGTTCAGAGGAAAGATAGTGTGTCTGGGAGAAGAAGAAAGAGGAGATGAGGTATCATGGCAAAACAAAATGACAGAAGACCTGAGGAAAGATATAACTATTTAAACATAGTGAACTACCTGATCACTAAAGAGATCCAATTCCTGTTGAATAGATATAATTTCTGTGCATGCATGTAATTTCTAAGCAATCCACAGTGACTGCATCCACGTTTATCAGGTGATGAGGGACTTCATGAGGGCCACATCAGAGAAGAAATACCTTTTTTTTAAAGGAAAGGGCAACATTGATTCAAGAAAAATGTTTAGAAATTAATAATGGATACATTTAGACAGAAATTTACAGATTCTTCATTGTGAGGATAGTCTGTAGTGTGTCTCCAGCAGGATTAAGTGGGGGCAAAAAATTGAACTGCTTTTAAGCTGGAGCTCAAGACATTTATCGAAGTGATTCTATAAGTGTTGCTTTTAACACCGAAGGACAGGATTCAATAATTGAGAAAATCGCTTTATTTTTTCTGTTCATATTTGTCTTTTAGGTATCTTACCATCTATAAAAAGTAATAATAAAACCAGTCACTGCTATGGAAGGAATTCAGAATCCTTCTGTCTTAAGTTGTGTAAAAATAATAATTTATTTGGGGTCTGTTGGAGAACAGTAGCTTCTAAACAAATCTGTCAAATCTTAATTTAAGTCTCTGTTTAGTCTGCAGCAGTGAAATTGCTTTGAATAGAAAATACATGATAAAATATGTCTAACGGGTCTTGTCAAAAAGCTTTTTCATTCTATTTAGCGCTTTCCAATAATAGGCAATCTCTACTGCATTTAATAAAAAATAATAAAACTGCTGAAGCCAGAACTGTTTGCTGGTTAGTTTAAAACAAAAAAGTTTATAGCCTCTCTTTACAGTGCACTGCTCACTCTCTGTATCTAGTAGTCAGTGCTTAAATAAAGTCTCTCTGGGAGGAAGTTTCCATTCTGAGTCATAAGCGTTGGATTGACAACCTTTATAGAAATTTAAATGCAATCCTATTAAACAATACACTTCTATAAATGCTGAAGGATAGATTTATTTTGCTGGGTGCGGGGGCACAAAGCTGCAGTATCTCAGAGAACAGCTTGTAGAGAATTTGTGTAGCTATGAAAAGCAATAAGGCTGGGAACTGCTGGGCTTGATGACCTCTAGCATCCCATCAGGAGGATGGGCTACCTAATGGTACAGGACCCACCAGCCTCCAGCAATTATCTAAATGCTGTTTGCCCACAGGAATAAAGCAACAGCCACATAAATAAAAAATTGTTGGGTTTTCTTTCAATACCCCATTAGAGCTGGATATTGTTCTGCAAGCATCATTTGAAACAAGTATGTCAATAAAATGCGAATAACTATCACAGTGCTTCCTGGCGTGTATTTTAAATGTACAAAATTTAGAAAAATAATTTCCTCTAAACTTACTTTGTGGATTCATCAACATTTTCTCTATCTCCCATAACTATCAATTTGGCTTCATTTTGACTTTACTCTCATGCAAGTGCAGAATTTGGCCACAGGTTTTACCCTTATAACCTCTGGCTAACCTATAAGTGAAAAATGTAAATGTGCTAAAAATGATTTTAAAATGCAAAGACCAATCTTGTCACAGCAAAATAAGGTATACCTAGGGGAAATTAATTTTTCCAATATTACCAATAATCATTTAGTGAATGTAAAGGTCAGTCAACCCACTCAGGATGCTGAGCATACACACTGAAGAGAAAACTAGACAGCTCACAGATGATGTTGTAAAGACGCAAAGGAAGAATGCTGAAAAAATGAGATGGGAAGATGTTGGACAGCTTTACGGGACAGCAGAGAAGACAAGCCCAGCAGGGTGGGAGTGCCTGAGATTCCTGCTCTGATTGAATCCCAGCACACAGTCATGCTTCTGTGAAGCTGCCCTAGTCGCTGGGCTGGGCTCGTGGTGAAGTCTCTGGACACCGACCCTCCTTGGTGGTGGGCAATTCTCAGTGCAGTTCTCAAAGCCTACACAGATACGTGAGCATAAAACCCAGCACTCCCAACATAATCTCTTCTGCTGGTTGTGCACACAATGCTGTGCAAGTCGTTTCTTGTTTTCGCCCTTCCACTATCACAACCTCTAGATCACTTAAGATATGGCGCTGGTGTTGGCTTCCTGGGGAAGGGCATCTCAAGGTGATTGCAAGCTACGCGTGTGGATGCAAACCCTGCACGGCTCGGCACTGAGCTTATCAGAAGAGAGGAGTGCCAAAAGAGGAACGCAGGGAGGCCCTCCTGCTATTTGAGAATACTACTACTGACACTTTCTGTCTTGTAGCAATAATTTTGTTCACCATCTCCACTTCTACATGTTATTTCTTCTTTGTTAATTTAAAGCAGTTTCTCGCTGTTAATGATTGGTTGGTCTAACTTTCTCTTATCCCTCAAAAGCAACCTTAGTAATAAAAGCCCAAAGTTTGTGTTTCACTGTACTTGTTTTTCACGTGATGAAACTGAATAGCTAAAATTATGCCAGAAGTTTTAACAAGCAAACAAACAAAACTCAGTAAGCAATCTACACAAGTGAGTTGTGTTTCAACACACGCTTCTGAGCCAGCAATCAGAGATTTATAATATTTGGAAACAAAGCCAGCCGTTGACCAACGCAGTCCATAAAGTTAATCAGCCATAATATACTCTTTAAAGATTAGATGTACTTTTGCAATGGATGGTAACCCCTCTGCCCCCCAGCAAAACAGGCACTTTACAAGTCTGTAACACATCAGTACTTCACATCTCATGATAGCCCACAGTCTGGAAAGCAGCATGCTCATTTACAGTCGGTTTCATTAAAATTGCCATGTATTGCAGAGATGGGAGCAAGCACTAGTGCATGTATATATGTAAGCTTATATATATAAATATATGTATTAGTACATCTACCATCACAGATTTTTCTTGTCCTGCACTTGCTGTTCCAGCAGGGATGCATCCTGGCCACTTCAGTCAAGGAAAACTCTCACTGGAGAAGAACCATTTGCTTTCAACAAGCATGAAGAGCATTGTTTGTCTTTGGCCTTTCAAATGCATGTTATACTGGAACTTTTGTACCAGCTGAGGCTATAGCTGAACTTTCAATGTGGCTGTACTGTCCAGATGAGATTTTAAACCCCAAGGCCCCGAGGACAGGCAGGACTTCCAAAAAGGTAAAGATTTTTCTTAGAAAGTTTTGAATAGCTCTGCTTCCTCACATGGATTTTTGAAGTCCCTGCCGGTCATCCAAGATAATGTGAATCCAAAATCATGTGAAAAGCCTTCTACTCTCAAAGTGCTGATGTGTTTGTGGATTTTGTAATTTACCATTACTATGGTAAACATTTGAAATGAATCAGAGAGATCTGTAGTGGGTGCAAGTTGAGCTCAGAAGATATATGAGAATTTAAATGCACTGCAAACCTGACTGGTTCTCCAGCGTGTACTCTTATCTGCAGTGAGGTAAATGAGATTTTTACTAATGCAAGGTGTCAGAACAGTCCTGAAGCCCCAGATATCCACAATGCAGTGCTCAATCCTTGTGTATTCTCTTTTCAGCCACTGCCTGTTTTAAGACTTTAAATCCTGAACTATTCTATCAAAACCCTTTTTGATATATTACTGAAAAAACTTCTACCTCTCTTAAGCTGCATGGCAGGCAGTGAAGTTACAGAGACCTGATAATAAATATTAAGATTTTTTAAATATATGATTATTGAATGAAGAAATTCCAAATTTTCCTGCTTTGGCTGTGTCTTACATTACTATCTGAATGTTAAATAAATACTGATTGATAAATTTTGATGACGATAAATTTGGATAAATCTTTTGATGTTTTTCATTTCATAATAATGTTATTTCCAGAGTGTCTAATGCTCCCTTATTCTGCCCTGTCACAAATGCTGGAAAAGAGAAACTATGTTAAGGTGTTGCCCATTCTAATACAGTCAGTTAAGGCAAGTGCAGAGAACATGACAATTAACATGGCAATCAGTATGCCAAATGAAAGTGACCAAGCTTTCTGCAATTATAAAACCGGCTCTGGGTTCTCTCAGTCTCACTCCAGATTTTGTTCAAATTGTTGAGGCAAAGTTTAAAATTTAGAGGATTTTTCCATTGAAATTATGCACTTGTCTTCTTTATTCTGCAATGATGGCCTGCAAATCTGCAGGGTGCTGCAGAAACAGCTTCTACTCTCAGTGACATTTTCAACCCAAGAAACACAGCAGGAGACGAGAAGGTGGGTGGAGGCACTCGCATTTAAATGAGCCAGACTGCTTCTAACATCAAAAGAGATTCAGTCCAAGAATTGGCCAAAGGGTCAAACAGATTCTTGCCTTGCCTAAAGCAGAATTTCCATAATGATTTTGGTCTCTGCAAACACTTACCATGAATGTGGAGCCAGGGAGCCTAGGCAAACTCCTACACTTGCCAAGGGCTTTGTGTTGGGCTAGGAATTGTCCTCTTTCCTTAAACATTGGACATTTGACTTCTACACAGTCTCTCTTACCCAAATTACATCTATACTGTGTTTCTGTAACTTTTCAGTTTTCTAATAAATGTTCTCAGTTTATTGCACAAGGTTCTGGTGTCTTTCCTCACTGGGTGAATAACTGGGCTGGTTTGCTATACGCACTTTTAATATCTCTTGCTTAATGTCTACAAATTCACAGGTAGCTAATTACGGCCTTGTTAAGTAAGATTTCAGGCAAGTGTTTTCTTATGATTTGCCTTTACAACTTTATATATATAGTATATGTCTTTGCATTCTTGTGCTTCTTCACAATTAAATGCTGTCATTATTTTACAACATGCATCCGTTTAGTGTTCTGGAACGTCCCTTCTCAAGAGAAGAGAAGATCATGGGAAGGAGATCTCAGAGAGGCTATATCCCATCTGGAATCCCTGTAGGCATTTCCTGAGTCAGCAGTTCCAAAATGGAGACCTTCATCTCCTTGAGGGTAAGGTTTAGCATAGAACCCACATGAATAATTCCCTAGCAGCTTAACCTTCAAGAACTGGAAATTCTGAGAGCTGTGTCCAGGAACACGTGGGTGCCAGGTGTGTCCAACCAGGCTTGTGCCTTGGTCCTGGCAGAGAAGCAGAGCTGGTGGTGACAAGAGTGAGTGGCAGAAGAGCGGTCCTGGTCATAGCGGGGGTGAAGGTGGAAGCACTTGAACGTTTTCTGTTTTCCTGCTAGAGCTTTGGACAGCAGAAGGCTCTGAAATGCTGTCCTGTGTCACACCAGGAGGATGGACAAGACCTATCCCACCTCTTCCTCTCACTGGAGATGATCTGCACACTTTGCAGGTATAGGTGAACTGTTGGGCAGCAAAACCCACCACCCTCCCCATTTTCTCCCCATGCTTCTGAGAGCAGCTAGTCCTCCAATGGCGTCAAGGGAAGGAGCTGTACCCGGGTGCTGTGAAGTTCATCTTTCTGTTCAGCAACAGGGAAACGGCCTCTGAGCTTCTCTCACAAGGAGTAATGCCAATGAAGGACCACATTCTTTGCACGAGTATCTGATTTTTGGAAGAAGGATACTCATGTACTACGTTTTGCTTTACAGGCCAGCTCATACTCTGGCAATGATTTTGGAAAATAGTTGTAATTAACAACAAATATCTTAGGGTTAACTCATATTTCAGTGACTAAAAAGAACAGTTATTGTTGCTTTGCACATTAACTTTTGTTAATGCCACTTTGTATATACACTTACCAAAGGCAAAAAGAACTGAAAGGACCTCTAAAGGGAAAAACACCAGTGCTATAATATATAGTTTTTCTCATAAGTTCACCACAAAGGATCATGCCAACCTCTTGACACAGCATGTGCAGCCCTATATTAAGCTATTTTAATGGCTCTTAATTCAGTTTTTAGCTTTAGAGCATGTTCTTGAAATCCATATTTAAGATAGTCTGTATTAAGTTGTTTGGAGTGCTGAATTAAATATCATCCACAGGGGCCAAAATGTCTTGATAATGTCATTTATACGAAGCACAAGGGGTGGGATTCATTTGATTGCGTGCAGATCGCTCTAGGAGCTATCTACATCTATGTTAATCACATAAGTTTCCCTTTATAACCAAAGAAGAGAAATAAGAAGTTTAAGGGTATGAGTCAGCTGATCTATTTCAGATATCTGGTATACGATGAGATGAATTGCACCTTAAAAGCAACTATTGCTCCCTAGTGACTTTGAAAAGAGCCTTGGTGACCAGTTCAGGTATAGATATTTGTACTGGTGATATCTAAAGAGAGTTAGATCCCACTGAGATGACTGACAGTAATTATGGGCATGCCTTTCAATAAACGAGCTCGAGCACGACACATTTTACTTTTAGTTCTACAGCTGTTTACATATCAAATAAGCCAGTAATACTCTATCATCAACAATATTCTTGGTTTTCTCCTTTCTGTCTCCACAGTAGGTTGCTGACAAGTCTGACTAGTCCTTTAAAAGTAGAAGAAATCGAGGTATTTAAAAAAAAAAAGACTGAGAAAAATGAGTCTGCATCTTAGTAATTCTCAGAGTGAAGGCACAGTTTTTAAGGAAACTGAAATCCTCTATATGTGAACAGTTTTGACTCACTTCTGGGAGTAAGACATTGCCACTGCAAATGTAGCCATTATTTTCCTGATAGGCTTACACAGACATTCACATTTTAGCTTGGGTTTTGTTTTGTTTTGTTTTTTTTTCTGGGTCTGCCCTCAAAAGGGCTTTTCAAAAATCATACATAGACATTATCCATGTCTCAGAAATCTGTGTAGCATGGTAAGTTATCAAAATATTGTGCATTTTTTACATAACAGAACACAGCTCTGCTCTAAAGTCTTCTGAGACAAAAATTATTTTTTAGACTCAAAAGGCTACTCTGTAGAATTGTAGAATTATGAGAATCAAAAAGGCAGGGCGGGAAATGAGAGAAAAGTGAAAACAAATAAATTTACTAAAGAAAAAAACTTTCATTTTCACCCACAAGATGGTGCCACTTCCTCAACTTAAAGTGCAATTTTCCTTTGAAACAATATAAAAATTACTTTTATGAAATTAATCCCCATGAAAAGGGTGATGGATCACAGAAGTCCTACTAGTATCTTTAAAGCAGCATTTAAATGGGATTTAAATGATATATGGTCCTTGTGCTGGCCCTCTCCACAAGAGTGAGACACATCCTGCGTGAATTCAGGGACATATTTGCAAATCTGCGTGACAGAAATAATCTCTTAGTGCGTATTGTCACTGCTAGCTCTTCAGAGTCATGTCGCTCAGTCTGAGTGGGTTTCTGCTTCTTTCTGTGCACCGTACAAATAATCGTTTAGCAAATTTCAAAGCATTATATCTAAGAAAATGGACTGAAGATGGGTGATGTGCACAGATATAACTGCAATTAAAAAGACTGGGGTTGCCAACGTGTGGCTGAGAACACGTCTGAGAGCCTTCGCTGCCGGGAATGATTAATTGAGTGGAAAGCTACCAGCTACCAGCTTTCCTTTAGGTTGCTGCTGGGTTTACAAAGTTGGCAGTTAGAAAAAGAACACAAAACACTGGTAGCTTTTAACGTAAATGCATAGGAAGAGTAAAAAGTGGAGCATTCACAATATCTTTTTTACATCATTTTTACATACATTTTACATCACTTCAGAAGGAGAACTTTTGTGATGGCAACTGCTGTTTATTATTACTGTCACCTTATTAAGGGTGAAAACCTGAAGGATTAAGAAACCAAGTTATGTACAACACTTCATCTGTAAAAATATCTTCAAAACAAATAGTGGAATGGCAGGAGATGGCACAAGAGGCAGCCCCTTGACAGTTATGTGTCCCCGTCCTCAGCTGCTTTTTGCTCATCCCCTCCCAGTCCCTCTGGAGGCCCTGGCTTTTGCCCTGACCTTCTCCCATCCGTACTACAGCACCTCCTACCTGCTTCCCTGCTTGCTTCCCCTCTCAGCTTCCCCTCACATTCATTTAGTAGCTGCTTCCTCTGTAGGGCAGTCAAAGAAGTTCGGGGAGCAAAACAGCATGGAGGGTCTCCCTGCTTTTATTTGGGGTTTGAGGACCCCAAAAATAGTGTCTAGTGATGCAAAAACCTTGGGCCAACTTGACATATGCATCATTGCGAGTCCAACACATGATGAGAATATGCTTTAATTTACTAAGAATAGAGGCATAATTTTGTGTTTTATCCAGAAATCCTAATATATATTTAAGGTGGAAAAATCAACTTTAAATTCAAAGGGGTTGTTCACCTGATTCCTACTGAGAGTCAAAATGCACAGGCTCCTACGTCTCTCAGGCAGTCTTGTGAGTTTTATTTGAGAGTATAATCTAAAACTGTTTCTATTCACATGGTTAGGAACAGACCTGTGAATGACTGAAATGGCTTCAGGTATTCTTATTGGCCAATAAACTCTTTTTAAATTTAGAAGCTCTAATACAAGTAGCTGGATGACAAAGCATGAATTTGCCTCCCGACCCTGAAGCAAGTCATTGTCTCCAGATAATTCCCCACCCACACCCGGTTCCTCCTGGCCCAGGTGATACGGTGTCACCCATATGGTAACCCCCAGTTCTTGAGGGGAACAGGTTGTTCGCCATCTGAAGCAGGTTACGATCCCAGTGGGCGTCAAACGGGATTGTTTAATTCAAATTGCGTAAGTATGGGATTTTGCATAACGCAGGGTAGGATGATGGCTCCGTGCTGCGTTTGTTTCGGCGAGCTGCAAGCCTAAGGATGTGACCCAGCCCAAGCCACACAGGGTATTTCTCCGGTGCCTTCCTTATGGGACTTCCCCATATGCATATGCAGCCTGTGCTTGAAAAATGAAAATTAGTTTAAAGATGAGACACAAACTCTTATGGAAAATGACTGTACTACTTCCTTGATTTGCACAAAAATCTGAATTTGAGGTTATGTTGCAAGGCCCTTGGTTTTTACTAGTTCCTTGGTTTTTACTAGTTATGTAAGAGCAAAATTACATTACATTTTAATTAAAATACTGAAAAAAGGTAAGATGAATAGAGAGAAGAGAGAAAGAAAACAGAAAAAAGCTTAAAAATTAAACTTAGGATTTTCAAAGAAGTGGATATAATTTGGATTAAATCTTAGTAGAAATGTCAGTACACCATATTTCTAAATAGTTCCACTTTATAATATCATACTTTTTATATTATACCTTATTTTTAGAGGAAAAAGCCCTCTCATTTGGTAATCTTTAAGGTAATAATTAATGCCTCTTCTGTGAAAAAAAACTTGTTGATTTCAGACAGTGGCTTTTGTGTTTCACAGTTAAAATTGAATCATATTTCCTTGCAAAGCAAAACAAAGCCCTCTGGTAGGAAGGGGAAGGAAGAAGGAATAGCAAAGGCAGGAAAATATAGCTTCTGTATCTGGGTAGCTTTTGGAGCACATGATCCAAACTCTGTTCTTTGGGCCAGGAAAAACATTTGCCTTTTTGCTCTTATTTTCCTTTCTACAATTCATGGAAAACTTTTTTTTAAAGAACTAGATCTGATTGTTTGTGACTGGTTTTTAGCTTGCTGGGCTAAGCTACATGTAGCAGGGTTAAAGTGATCTATGTAGCTAAGATGGGTTCTCATTCAGACAGAAAGCAGAAAGGATTGATAAAAAGTAATGCAAAGAAGGAAAAGAAGCCGGAAAGGAAGTCCATACATTAAAAGGATGGTTATTAGAAAGGGCTGGTGCCAGAGGCATGAGCTGGCTCTTGTGACTGATTGCTGGTTCCTGTTTGGTGCCAGGGCTGCTGAGCATCGCCACCCCTGCAGATACGGCTGCCCCAGGGGGCTACGAACATCACCCACTTGCTCTCTGTTTTAGCGTGGTGTAACGAAGCTGTGCAATGCTGGGGATTCAGGGTGCTGGTTCACAGTTCTTCCATCCTTCTTTCATCTTCAGCACTTTTTAGTCTTTCCTCTTTCACTTCTCCTGCACAAAGAGTTTTTAAAAGGCCAAGGGACATGACCAAAGTGAACACTTCTGCAAATATCTTTATTTAATGTATTTCTACTGTCTGGAAACCAACTTTTTGACAAAATTTCATGAGCCTGTGTTCAACAAAGAACAGGACTGCATAATTTCAGAAAAACCCAAATCTCTTGGTTTTATTAGTAGCTTACTGTTACCCTCCTCATTTATCCAAGCTCTGTTTTACAGCACAGACTTTAGATAATGAGTGTGTAGTGTGAAGTGCATTTTGTGAGCACTGAGTTTCTGATTGTGGTTACTGTATATGTCAAGATATCTTTTAGATAAACCAATAATTATTTCCCACAAAAAGCATTTTCTCAAGTGCTGTCTAATTTTTTTTTTAGCATCCACAAGACCAGTATTTATTATGGAAAGGAAAAATCTTTTTCAGTATGGAAGAATAACCTGATCCTATGTGTTTTCTATGTTCCTGCGTGTTTCAACATTATGTTAGAAAACCTATGAAAATTGTGGAGATAGGATTTGGTGACAGGTCCCAGCTTCTGCTTTCTGGCTATACAACAGAAACAGAAGAAAGTTGCCTTGCAGAAGTATGTGGGAAGTCATGGCTGTTCTTTAGCTTCCGCTTTAGTCAACGTAAATTGACATTTTTTTCTCCTTATTCATTAATCTCCTGCTGTTGCTCGCAAGTACCATCAGCCATGCAGGCCTGTGAGTCAGCCACCTCTCTGCATGAAGCTGAACAATAAATTCCATTTCTTCCTCCTTGCACTTTAAATATAACTTCATTCCTCTGTTCAGCTAGGAACAAGGTCTGTTACTTATTCTCTTCTTATGTGATGAGATTACCAACTCCCTTGGTGTGACAGCAAAAATTTATCTAAGTTCAGAAAAAAGTGAATGCACACTTTTTTTTTTTTAATAAGAGAGTGCCAAAATAAGGGCAGTATCAATAAAAAAAATTAAGAAGAGGTCTTTGAGTAAAGTATCTCTGCAGATAGCATCTCAGGCCTGGTGACTCTTATCTTCAGGGAAATGTCTTCAGCGAGTCAGTGCGACTTTTCTGTATTTGATAGATGTACCAGGACTTGGGGAGGCACAGACCTGGTTTTGCGAGAGTTGTTACTCAAGCCTTTATCACTCCAAAAGTAAATTCTCTGTGTGATAATCTTATAAATGTTTGCAGACTTCGAGCTTTGAACATATTTTCTGTCATTGTATTGTATCTTCGTATTGTAAACGGAACCATCGCTAGAGTAAGGTCTCCACTAAGCGCAAAGGCTTGGTTTGCTGAGTCTGTTCTCAGGAGATCCCTGCAAGAATACTTAAAAACTAAGATAGACCAAGCCACTGAATACATCCAGAGAATGGTAGTAAGGTGAACGCTTTTTGCATTTACCCACAGAATTAAGTATTTGCAGAAATGCAGAGGCATTGCTGTAAGAGGTTCTGTTTTAAATGGCTTTTTAGGGGCTTTAGAAAACATAAGGAAAGTGAAGGGAGTTTTTCTCTAATTTATTATGTTTTGCATTAGGCTAAGAGAGAACATCAGATGTTCCTTGGCCAGAACCTCTAACCTTATTGCAAAATTTCCTTGTAACACTGTCAAATCCCTGATCTTTCTGCTGGCAAAACCAGATCCCTAGCCTAAAGCTTTCATTGGTGCTGGCTGATTTGTAATTGCCTTGGTATTCACAGGTCTGGCCTTTATTTCATCCTAAAGCTGTGCACACCCACTGTCCTTTCCTGCATGGCAGAAGTGTGACTCACACACAGGTTGTACATACGTTACTCAGAAACACTCCTACCAGAAAGTTTTTTATATATATGGTTTGGCATCCATGGGTTGCATTGGCAATTAAGCATCAGGTAGCCTAATGTCTCCAAGCAAAATAAGTGGGGTAGGTTGGATTTGGTCCTGCATCTTGAGGGAGGTGGATATGACCCTGGGTTGGAGTCTGAGTGCTGGCAATGGGGGTCAAGTGCTTTTCTGGGAGAGGTGACCTGAGCATCTTTAACTTCAGCCAAACTTCACTTAAACCCTGCCACAATGGGGTGCTCTTCCCCAAAAAGGTGTTGGTGATAAGCATTGATGAAGAGGTAGCTAACAGTAGATACAAGCATCCCAGATTTTTCCCTGTCCAAACAGAAAGCTGGGAGAGGCAGTTTATTCAGTCTCATGGTTAATTAAATAATTTTAGGGTGTATTTTAGTTTCTTTTATCTAGCAATAAAATCAACTGTCCAGTACTCATGATTAAATGCGCTCAGAAATGCAAGAGAGTGACCTAATCCTTTAACCCTCTAACCCTTGAAGGGATAGATTTATAAAATTATATAAGGGCTTAAAGTGCAGATAACTATCTAATAATATTATCAAAAGCAACAACCCTGGTTCAGTGCTATCAGTCTTATGCCCAAAGACAGCTGGATGCCTGACTGCACTGAAATCACCAATAAACAGGAATTAAATATTTGAATAATTCTACAGTCCTATGAGGCCGACTCAGTTCAACTGCTTTTAACCGTGTCAGTAAGTGTCTGTTCACATCTTTAGGCAATGATGTGACTTGGAAATCTGACCACAGGGCCGCGAGCCCTCTTACTTCACATTAACTTTAAACAAAATAAACCCTTAGGAATGGAATTGAGTTCCAATTACATGTATGGGCTTGAAACAAAGCCCAAAGCCCACAGGTCTAATCAATTTGACAAAATTTATTTTAAAAATTATTATTAAAATTCAGTCTGATACTGGATTATTCCCACACTTCTTCTCAACCTTTTTTTCTTAGCTGTGGAGCATAAGGAGTTATTCTGTAGGCAGTATTGAATTTAGCTTTTTCTAAAACTCTTAAAAGTAATTTTGTTATTAAATGTATATTCTTCATAGAATTGCTATACTATTCCAGTCGTTTAATAAACTATGAGTTTTTTAGAAGCATTTATTGTTCAGAATGCATTTGTGACATGGCATAGAACCTAGATTTTAATACATATCAGGACTTTGTATTTTTCTTGTAGTCTTTAAACACTAATATTAATACCTACTTGGTAATTAGTTAGGAAACATACATTCTAATTATTTTGTCAGTTATCTGATAAAAAACCCCTAAACCCTAAACCTGTTCTGTGTTTGAGAACAGACTACATTTTATTCAAGTGGCAACCCATATTCATATTGTGATTTCCTGAGGCATTTCTCTCTGGATGTCTAAGAAGCTGGATCATATTTATTGGGAACGAAACTTTGAAATAAAAATATCATAACTTTCCGATGAGTGATAAGAGGCTGTTTAGAGCTGGAGAGCCTTTCTCTTCAGCTCTAAACAAATCCCACTCTACTTAGGTACAGCTTTTTTCCTCAAATTCCTGCCATTAAAGATCTTGGTTTAATTTGTGATTGTCCTGGTTTCAGCTGGGATAGAGTTAATCTTCTTCCTAGTGCCTGCTATGTTTTGGATTTAGTATAAGAATAATGTTGATAACACACATTGTTTTAGTTGTTGCTAAGTAATGTTTACAGTAAGTCAAGGACTTCTTCAGCTTCCCATAGAAGCTGAGGGTGTCCATGGACAGGACAGGGTGGCCAAACGAATATTTCATGCCATACATTACGCTCAGTATATAAATGGGTGTTAGCCAGGGTCAGGGATCCACAATTGCTGCTTGGGATGGGCTGGGCAATCGATCACTGAGTGGTGAGAACAATTTGCATTGCACCACTTTGTTTTGTGTGTTCTTTTACCATTATTATTATTTATCTCTTTCATTACTGTTTTATTAAACTTTTTCTCAGCCCA
>KZ505738.1:245975-293525 GCA_002844005.1 Limosa lapponica baueri
TGCAGGTAGAAAGAAAGGTGAAAAACTGAAACCTTTAGTGGGTTGGAGTTATACACTGGCTTCTATTAAGTATTAGTATTGTCATCAAGTACTATTGTAAAAAGAAACTACTTGTTCCCAAAGCTGCTTCTTCCATTCTGGGTTGTTTGGGGCTGTTTCATCAGCTTGAACACAAGCTTTTTGCTCTTGCTGGCTTTTTTTCCCCAGTGGTTGGAGGGATTTCTCTTGTCCAGCAGCCCAGAGCACTGCCCGAATGACTCGTGATGCCTTGTAGAAGCAAGTTCTTGAGTTGTCTTTGTCTCCTGTTCATCCTGCAGGATTCACTTTTCTATGAGGTTCTGAGTAAAACCCTGGGCCAGGTGGTATCTTGGTAGGTGCCAGCCGTTTATTTCAAATTTGTTGTTCTTTCCCACTTTAGTCAAAGAAATACAATACTTTCTACTGGTTTATCTGAGGGTTTTTTTCCACCCTACCACTCTATTTTAAGTGTATCCAGGTCTATTTTTTGACTATACCAAAGATTTTACCTATATATGTATATAAAATCAAGTACACATGCACAGAATGTCTATATTTGACTCTCAGATACTGATATTTTTAATAACATTTAATTGGAAAGTTATTCTTCATGTGGTATATTTGAATAGATAGAACAAAGAGAGTTATCAAATTGAATTCCTTGTGAAGTATGCCTCAGTTTGCTTCACATTTTCCACCTGAGCTGGCAAAGCTGAGCTGTGCTGAGCCGAGGCTCCAAGGGGATGCTAACCCTTACAAGTAGGGTGAGGGTGTAGTAAGGAGGACGTGGGCAGCACCAGGGTTAACAGCCACCATCCAAGGGAAAGATGCAACTAGAAACACATTGAGAAAGAGGCATTTCACACATGCTTCAGGTTTGTCTGCACTCCCAAGCCAGGCTGAGGTAATTGGGCTGAAGAGACCTTTACAACGGCTTAAAAAGGAAGATGGATATAAGGCCAAATACAAAAAACTGTCTGTTTGATTTTACCCTTTGTCCTGTGTTCTATTTTAGGTGAATAAATTGTGCTTTGTTTTGAATAAGCTGTTGCTGGGCCCTGGCAGGTGCTCAGGAAAAGCCGTGCTGGCCGGGTGAGCCCGCTTGCTGTGCTCTGGGATGAGAAGTCTGAACATGGGGCTGTGACGAAGGTGGTGAGGGGCACCTCAGCAGCATGGCAAGGGTCCACCATTTCACCTGTGGCATGGCTGGGACAGCTGATAAATGCACCCTCTAGCAGATCTACTGAAGTTGTTGATCTGCACTCGGCAATGAGAAGTTATTTCAGCCTTTCCCATTGTAGAAGGGATGCTAAAGCCCTTGCAGAGCGTGTAGATATGGGCACAAGTCTGTCTGTCGTTTCCCGACACCAAACCAGCCAGACAGTCAGAATGGGCTCAGGTCTCAGAGACCACCTCACCTCTACCCATTGATGGAAACAACCTGCTGAGTAGAAGGCAAGAAAAAAGGGACTCATGCTGCAAGCTGGAGAACCAGCGCAGGAGAGGTCTTCTGTATATGCCTCAGCCCCAGGAAACCTTAGGTTGGAGCTCAGTCAAGGATGAGACACAGACCCATAGGAAACTTGCCTTTATTATTTCCAGGTCTCAGGGAGCTACTTGTTTCCTATTTAATTCAAATAGCAGTGCAGATTCAGAGGCAAATGTGGCAACAGCAACAACAAAAACGTCTGTAGTCGTTCCAATAATTCTCGAGACTTGTTTCCTGTATTTATTTCAAATTTAATACTTAAATGGCAACAGTCATGGCTTGACAAGATGAGGAAATTCAGGGTTTCCTTCTTTTACACTTTGCAGTTCCCACATGGGGATGGGGACGTTTCTGACCTCCTTCTCTGCACTGCTATGATGCACATATGCCCTTGACCATCATGCTTCTATATACAGGAACTCCTTCTATCCATCGCTATACATTTGATGGGTTTTTGACTGATCTTTGAGGTAAGATGTAGCTATTTAAGCTGTTGTCAAGCTGAATAATTTTAACAGCCTCTTTGAGGAACGCAAAAGAATGCTGTAATATTGCTGGTCCCTCCTGCCCTGCTTTGGTCACTCACACCACCTCACGGCGCTCAGCTGCCGGAATCAGGAACTTGCAGTCCCCAGGGGCTGCTTGCAGGTGTCGTGTTCAGGGAATAGCAAAGACTGAACGCTTTGGGCTAAGTTTTAAGGAGCGTTATGCCCAAATCATAGAATCATAGAACCACTTAGCTTGGAAAAGGCCCTTCAGATTATCAAGTCCCACCGTTAACCTAACGCTACCAAGTCCATCACTAAACCATGTCCCTAAGCGCTACATCTACATGTCTTTTAAATACCTCCAGGGATGGTGACTCAAACACTTCCCTGGGCAGCCTGTTCCAATAATTGACAACCCTTTGGGTGAAGAAATTTTCCCTAATGTACAATCTAAACCTTTCCTGGCACAACTTGAGGCCATTTCCTCCCATCCTATCACTTGTTACTTGGGAAAAGAAACTGAAACCCACCTTGCTACAACCTCCTTTCAGGTAGTTGTAGAGAGTTATAAGGTCTCCCCTCAGCCTCCTTTTCTCCAGGCTAAACAAACCTAGTTCCCATAGCTGCTCCTCGTAAGACTTGTGCTCTAGAGCCCTCACCAGCTTTGCTGCCCTTCTCTGGACACGGTCCAGCACCTCAATGTCTTTCTTGTAGTGAAGGGCCCAAACCTGAACACAGTATTCAAGATGCAGCTTCACCAGTGCCAAGTAGAGGGGGACAATCACATCCCTAGTCCTGCTGGCCACACTATTTCTGATACAAGCCAGGATGCTATTGGCCTTCTTGGCCACCTGGGCACACTGCTGGCTCATATTCAACTGGCTCTCGACCAGGTCCTTTTCTGCCAGGCAGCTTTCCAGCCACTCTTCCCCAGGCTTGTATAGCTGCATGGGGTTGTTGTGACTCAGGTGCAGGATCTGGCACTTGGCCTTGTTGAACCTCATACTATCGGTCTCGGCCCATCGATCCAGCCTGTCCAGATCCCTCTGCAGAGCCTTCTTACCCTCAAGCAGATCAACACTCCCACCCAACTTGGTGTCGTCTGCGAACTTACCGAGAGTGCGCCTGATCCCCTCATCCAGATCATTGTTAAAGATATTAAACAGAACTGGCTCAAATTCTGAGCCCTGGGGAACACCGCTTGTGGCTGGCTGCCAACTGGATTTAACTCCATTCCCCACCACTCTTTGGGCCCGGCCATCCAGTCAGTTCTTTAAAGTAGTTCTTCCTGAACTATTTTGTTTGCTTGGTGTTGCAAGCACCCCTGCTTCTCCCTGCGCCTGTCACTGCTGACTCCAGAGCCTGTAACTCTCAAAACACAACTTAATTCTCTCAAACACCAGTCTGGTGGTTCCCTTATCAGGCCATAAATGTACGTGATGCAAAATTATTATAGCAAGAGCCAGGCTGCTAATAAGTAATACGGCTAACTTTTTAATGAATTAATTTATTTATTTTGCAATGACATGATGAGTGTTTGGGTAAAATTCTGCCCTTATCTTCAGATGCCCTCAGTTTCTCATTAGTTAAAAGCCCAGTCATTAGGAAGAGCACATTCCCGGGACAAACACATCAGCTGTTGTAAATTGTTCCGCCAAATTTTTCTGCTGTTCACTGATTTTATAGAGGTAAGTGCCATGTTATTTACTCAATTAATAATCACTAAATACAAAGTTTTCAGTTCTGCTTATAGTCTAGCTTTTGGCATTATTTTCTGTAGCATGTCAATTCTGGACTATATTTTATTTCTTTTTTTTGTTTCTGTCAAATAGCCATTTGATGCTTTGCACTCAGCAATTTTAAATTAGAAGCTGATCTTGAAACACTGTCTGAATAAAATTCACATTTGAAAAATGAGAGTAATGTTTTGACGTTAAAGGTACTTCAGTATTTGATAAACCAATTTAATACTTAAATGCACTGGGCTGTGCATGCAACACTACATGCCTAGAAAGCAGCTAATCATGTGTTGGTCATGTATTTGATCCCATATGAAAAATAAAAAAATACTTCTTTCTTTAGAAGTAAAACATTCAGGGCAATTGTTTCAAGATGACTCATGGTAAGGCAGCCCATCACCTACAAACAGTGTGTTTTAAAATAATCTCAAAAGGAGCCCAAGAGAGGATGCAGTTAGTTGTTTGACAATGAGTTCTGTTTATTAATGATTTGTGTTCATATATTGTGCTGGGTATTTGTAGAGCTAGAGGTATTTTTAATTCATTTATTTGAGACAAAGTAGATGCCAGACAAGCTGTGTACTGGCATGCAAATAAAGTCTGAAGTTAATTTCACCTCAAATGCTGTATGCGTATTTTCCAAATTGTCCTGAATTTCTGTTCAGCAAAGTGTAATATTTCCTTTTGTGTTAACCAAAGAATAGGAATTATTTACTGCAAGCAGAGATTTACAGTGGAAATACACAACTGTTTTAAGCATTTGCCAACATATTAGGTTTTTTTAGCTGACTAAAGGACACATTTTTCTTCTCACAAGATTATAAATGCTTAATAACTCCATTAGTTCGACTGGAATATTTCCAGATTTACACCCCTCAATTAATTTCAATTGAATTTTCTTGAATTACACCATCTGAAAGCAGAATTTATCTTTGAGCGTGCTAAAGTTAATTTAGCTTACAGCTTTTTCTCACAAATAAGCCAAGGCCTGATTGTAGGAATTCTCTGTGTTATCAATTCAACTTAATTTTCTCTTTTGTAAGTCCCTTTAACAACAATAAACCTTTCAGAAAATGAATGTGTGAATTAAGCAGATGGTGTGAAAGAAGCTAAACTATTTTAAATGCTTCACAACAATGTAAACTCATGTCTTATTTATTGTACAGTATTACCCATTCATACATTCTTATAAGCTATTAAAATTACATGCTAGAAGGAAGGATGTATTCTGTTATCGTCAATTAATGTTCATGATCTTCAGTTAAAAGTATTTAGTAATAAATTAAAAGGAAAATCTATAAAACAGTAAGAACTTCTTTTCAGAATACGATTGGTAGGCACTTTTATTTTCCCCCATCAAGGGCCAGAGCCAGAAGAACAGTGTACTGAACACTGCTGAGGACATCAGTCTTAATTATTCAGGGAATTAAGGCTTTAGCAACTCTGACAATCAATGTGACTCCTACCTAAGAAGGCAAAAAGTGCAAGTTATTTTTTCCCCTTTATTCTTTGCATATGGGGATAAAAGAAATATTATAATTACATATAAAAGGCTATACTTTTAACATAAGCTTTACAACTTTAAATATGAAAAATATTTTTTTGTAAAATATATCTCCAGTTTATAATAAAATAGAAGCAGATGGAAAGGAATTGAAAAAAACAATACATCAAGCTTTTTCATAAAAAAATTAGATCAGTGCTTCACATCAGATTTTATATAGTTTCATCCACTCAAAAATACTTCTTTTACTCAGTCCTTCAGTGATTGAAAAATTGTTTGTGGCACTTATATATTTAGTCTCCCTCTACTGCACAGACAGAATTAAACCATATTACTTTATCTTTCTCTGGTATTCAAAGTGTCATCAATAATCGGAAGTGATTTGAAATGACAGGACAGTCCTTTAACTAAAACAGTAAGGGGAACCATGACCTGTATCTTAATTTTCTCCCTGTCACTGATTTGCTAGTAAGTCACTGAAAAGTTTCAGTATCCCAATAGGGAATGTTTTTCTCTCCAGCAGGAAGTTGAGAATTAATGTTTGAAAAACAGTTTGAGGTCCCTGTGCTCAAGGCCATGGGGCAGTGAGGGAGAAGAGCCAGGACGGAAGGAAACCCACTGGCCGGGGCCATCTCCACGCACATGTCCCTGCTCCTGTGTGAGCATGGAGCAAGGAGAAGCTGACCACAGCACAGCCATTCATGACTGAGCAGGCTGTACCCAGCCTCTAATGGCCAGATCCAAACAAAAAGAGGATACAGGTTCCAAAAATGGGATGTGAAGGCATTTGGGACAATTTACAGAGTTGTTGCAGCACTGGAGCGTTGGACGTGGGCAGCTGGGCGTGTAGGGTGCCTAAACTGCACACACAGAAAGGGAAAGGTTGCACATCTTACTAGTGGGGTTTTGGTGACAACACGCAGATGCAGGTGTCTTTATCTGGGAGATCTGGCAGTGACCAGGGCCCAAACCTTAACTTCATGGACAAAAGAGCACTTTTTATGGCAAAACCTAGCAGAATGAGTGCAGTTGGCTACAGGTTACGCCAAGGGTCTGGCACCAGTACCGGGGAGCTGGAACAGCCCGACCTTTCTGCCCTTTACTAACCTACGTTGTCATTTCTGGCTTTTAAACACAGCTAAAGCCTTTCCCATTCTGGAAATGAAAAGTCAAACTGGAAATGAAAAGTTATGAGTCTCCTGGTTTTATGGAGGTTTATACTGGGGTGAAAGTAGCTTAAGGAGTGATTTGTACTTCTCTGAAGCCAGTCCTGCAGCCAAGGCAGAGGTGAAGCACCACCACCATTTATAGCACCGAGTAGTCCTCAGTCGTCTTGGTACCAATGCGATGACTTGGCACAAGAAACAATATGTGTAAAGATCTTGGCCTCTAATAACTATCCAACAAAGACGTTACAGGTAGACCAGGATAGAACAGTACACATGAAGTACTAACATAGTTATTTTTAATAGAAAAGAATAATTACAACTTCAATGGGAAGAATATTTATTCAATACCAATTCTTTTCTATTTCATTCCCATGTTTCCTTGAAGTCTTTTCTCTCAATTTAAAGCATGACATGAGCTGTACATAACAGAAACAATAAAGGAAAACAGGAAATGCCTAAGCAGATCTCTGGCCTAAATATGACTTACTGTAACACTGTGATATACACACAAGAAAGTCCTCTGGCATTTTCTGGCCTGAATCTGCATCTCCTTGCTTATCTACTGCAAGCCATTTTTCACCAAAACCAGAAAAAGCAAGACTTTTTACATAATTTTGAAACAGAAGATAAACAGCAGAGAGGGAGCAAGACAGAGAGAGGATGGACAGATTTGGTCTTTCCCTTATTTCTTAAGAAGACAGAGAAGCATACATACATGTGTAGATAAACACATGGTATCTTGTAAATGCATATTGTGTGCTCATAAATCATACCTCAGAGAATAATGGATCATTGCACAAGGTTTTTCAAGTTATTTGCAAGATACTTTTAAATGTGATTGTATGGTGGAAAAAAATGCTTAAATACAGTTGAAATGTTCATATTTCTTAGTCACAATAATAATTTCTACCCCAATTGTGGTCAGCCTACGTTCAAAAAAGGACATTTCTTTTGGCTGCCAATTTTGCACATTCCTCAGTGGAATGCAAACAATCCAGTTCCATTAATTTCCTTTTTAAGTGCCATCATATTTAATTTCTTTTCCAAGCAAAATGATTCCCAACAGATAGGAGAACTGCTAGTTAAAATAAACGTGTGTCTACAGGGAAATAAAGTACAGCGCTACACTCAGCAGTTGCAAGACAGGAGCCAATAGTGTATAGGCTGAAAGCAAGCTTGGTCAAATGTTGTAAATCTAGTTGAGGCTATGAAGCATAAATCTTTGTTGGAAAAATCACCTTTCCTCTATGATATAACTGTACCTCTTTCCTATTCCAGATTTTAAATTATGTTAGTCAGATACTGGTTAATGAGGGAATCTGAAGTGGCTGTTCCTGTAGGAGCTCCAGATTTTTATTTTTTTTTCAAAGTGTGTTTCTGAGTTCTGAAATAATTATGGAGTTCAGTGAAAGATGTGCAGCCTAACTCCTACTTCACAGGTAAAACCACATGTCTGTGAGTTCTTACTTTCCTACTGCTCATGACATTGTACACATTTCAACAGTCTTGAAACTGAGAGTGTAGCTATCCCTTCCCTGTCTGAACTAAAGGAGTGAGATAAGCCCAACTTAGTCATAGGATACGGGCTTCCAGGTGTTACAATTGTAATGTCATTTGGTTTTTAAGATCATCTTTATGATATTTCAGAAAGATTGAAATGTGAAGTAAACCATATTTTTTAATCCTACTTGAAATTAGATCTAAATCTACATATTCTCTCTGCTTCACTGCCACTTCTGCTTAAAATCTCTTTCCCCTTATGTCATACTTTGCCATTATACCTGTGAAGAAATTACACAGATTTCTTCAAAATGAGTACAAAAATGACATAAATATCCTGTAAATTTCTCAACTGACAGTTAAAGAATGATAATGAAATGAAGTCTCCAGAACATCAACTAAAGTTAACTAAAGTATACAGTGAAAGTTTTTTAAGTTTTACGAAATGCTTCTTTGATTGAAGAACAATTCTTCTTATCTTGTTGCCCATTGACATTAAACTGCATAGGTTGTCAAAAGACTTAAAATGTCCCAGTCCTGCAAGATAAATCTGAATAGTGATTATGTCCATACAAATGAGCTGTTTATCCAGAAGAGATTATAAATCTTGGGCATCAAGAACAATTGAACTCAGCAGAAGATGAAAACACAGAATGTTATAGCAAAATGTATGGGTTATACTTGTGTGAAAAGTCAGCATACGGATAAGTATAAAATGAGAGGATGTGTTTGCTGGCTATTATGGAGTTGCACTGGCTGCTGTATGACCAGCACATGAATCATAATGTAAAGTACCAGCTGTAACATCATGTGCTACAGTGCAAAGATGCCAGGATAATCAATAAAAAACAGCAGAGAAGCAGAACTAGCCGTCCAGAGAACACCACTGGGCTGTACTGGAACACATACTGTGCAAATAGGTTTCTTTAGGGTGAGAGTCTATACTTTTACCAATTTTGGAATGGAAATATAATGGAATTCTGACCAGTGAACACAGAAGAAATAAAGGTTGGACTAAGTTAACAGCATTTGCTTGGGAAAAGTAACCTTTTTTCTTTTCTTTTTACAAAAAAATGATGAAAGGAATATGAAGAAATGAACTTGCTTTTTCCATTCAAAAAATGACAGATTTCACCATGCTTATTAAAGGATATATTGAAATGCAGCCATAGCCCTCTTCATCCTAAACTGCATAGCAGAAGCTGATGCACATAGAAAACTACATGTTATTTTTGTGCACTGACAGCATGATCCAAAGTTTCCTGACTACAATAAAAAATATCTCATCAACTCGAATGGATTTGTGGTCAGGCCCTACTTCTTTCCCTTATGAAGAATTCATTTTTGTTTTTAGAATATAGAGCAGAAACACTGAAAACAGATTCTGCTCTGAAAACACTGTAGTGCCTCAGAAAGCTATGTGCATCTTTAGGAAGTTAAATTAACCACGATAATATGTCACTGAATCAGAAAATCAGGAGAATTTGTATCAAGGTTTATAATGAGCTTCAAGGAGGAATAGTTAGCGTCTGTGCTCATTAAAAAATAGGGATTAAAGCAGTCCAATTAGTGCCCATGCATGAGACTAAAAAGGCCATAGTCCAAAGGTATAGCAGTGGAAATTGTAATAAAAGACGTTTTGTTCTTGTTTAGAGGCTGTTTTGTGCATTTGTGAAACAACAGATACTTTATTTCCCCCTCTTTCAGAACTATAGGCTTACCTGTTTCTTTGAAAACTTGTTTCACTTGGCTTCAGATGCCTTTTTAAAGAAAACGTAAGCATCTGTAATTGAATTCCCATGTGCAAATAACATCAGAATTAATTGCAGATTAATGCAACTGGATTGGAACTCGGAATTGTCTCTTCTTTAAGGAATTGTGTCTATGGGAATGTTTCCTGTGTGTAACAGAAAGTAGCAGAAGTGAGATGTTTTGCAATTAGATGTTTACCCACCTAAAAGGTAGGCAAGATATCTAGGCACTTATCACTCCCTTTTCTAGGTTAATGGAGACAGCTGGGTGACTAATTCCTTGTAACTTTAAATGAGGAATTTACAGTAGCTTTGGGAGATGCCCAGTATTTGCTGGAGGACCCTGAATGACTGTCCCTAACCAGGCTCCTAACTTCCAAACAGCTTGAACAAGATTAGACACAGTCCTGCCCTTTTTTTGTGGGATTCAGAGATGCAGACACCTGCAAGTTGTCCAGGCTTCTTCACAAAATCAGTGAAGATTTGGTCAATCCAGTCAAAAGACCCTCCAGAATTATTCAACACGTCTTGGGATAAACATTTTCGTTTTGTCACTCACGGTGTTTTGTACGTGGTCCTGAGCGACCCACTCTAGGTGATCCTGCTTGAGCAGGGGGTTGGACCAGATGACCTCCACAAGTCCCTGCCAACCTCAAGCATCTGTCATTTTGTGATTTGAAGTTCCTAAAGGAACTATAACATAAAATTATCCTGCACTATTATTTCGTGGCCTATCTCTGTTATGATTTATTATCTGCAATGTTGTAATGCCTAGGGCTGTCAGATGTAGACAAGAACTGTACTGTATTAGTCATTAATACCTGACAAAATAATCTAATTATATGTACATAATAATACAAGGCTGAACAATATCAGCATTTGGATTGTGGGAATAGGCAGCTGGGATCTTTTCCCAGGTCTTTTCTTACACAGAGAGTCACTAAAGGTCTTTTCCTTCTCTCCTGGTGGTCTTATCATTTCATGTGAGCTATCACTTTTTTGAGAAAATCTTTGTTTATATTATGGGCTTGTTCTCATATGCTGCAAAGCAACCCAGTTCAAATAATGAAAAAATGCCTACAAATGTACTTAGTCAGTTTGCTGCATCAAAGGAGGAGCGCAAAGTACTGTGATGCAATCATCAGTTTGTGTAAAACAGGAAGGGAAAGGCAATTTTTGTGGCTTTTGGTTTGTTTGTTTGGTTTTTCCCAGCCTACGACACTACTTAGATGATGAAGCAAGACTTTGCAGGAAATCAGAGAAAAAAGATACTAGTTGCAAGCATAAGACTTCCTTCCAGCAGATCAGTGGAGTCAAAATGACCTGACATCCTTTTCCAACAGGCACACTTTTGTGCGTAGTACCAGCTTGGCTGCCTGTAGCAATGGCCCATTTCACTGCAGGATGTTATCCCTAATAGGCTATAAAGCATTGTGGACAAAGTTTTAAAACTTGGGTGCTAAATCTATATTTAGGTATGCAAAAGCAAGCAGCCAGAGAGCAGGTGAGGAAACAACAGGAGCATAAATCTCTAGCTTTCTAATGAGGGCTTGCTCCTGTGGAGTCCTGTGTTGTGACTTCTTGCAGTCCTGCACTTCACTCACTGCCCCCAGCCATTGCTTAATGCAAATTGACTTCCTCTGCCTCTTGGGAAGGTGCTCTTGTACCAGACTACTGGTTAAGCATGGGGTTAGAAGAGAGAAAGGCTGTTCTGTAGGATATAAAAAGACAAAGTGGAGACTTAAAGGAAAGGCAGAAGACCAAGATAGCAGTGGCAGATAAGAAGAGAAACATCAAACCCAGAGGATGGAAGAATGGCAAGGAAAGACAAAAGACAGGGGGAGAAACCCTGGATCATATCAGTCATGAGAGCCAACAAATTTTCAAACAGTGGAAAAGGTTTTTTCCTTAATAAGTCTGCTGGCGGATTTGGACAGGGGTACCTGCAGCCTTCCTGTAGAATTGGCGTCCCATTGCATATATAAAGGGAGTATCCAAGGAGTACTACAAAATCTAGTATTTAGGGTAGTGTGTTGACTATACTGGTTTGGAAAGCAAGAAACCTATGGTTCCAGCTGTGAGCTAATGGATGAGTAGCTGTGAAGACCTCTCCTTGTCTAGGAAAGGAGTTAAGTGATTAACTGATATTAACTGAGTGAGAAAATGCCAGGGACAAGTGAAGCTAGGCTATTGACAATAGAATAACTTGGATCTGACTTTACAACAAGGAAAGAAATCATTAAAAATGGATGTAAAAATAGGGAAATATCCAGTTTCAAGACATTTAAAATTCGCATAGCTAGTGCCTGAATTGAACCTGCAATGCCAACAGTGATTGCAGTGATTTAACATGTGACTAAAGTGGAGAAACTGGACAGGTGAATGACAGAAGATAACAACTGAGAGGATAAACCATGTCATACTATGGATGCACTAATGTTCATAAGAGCAAACAATTTTTATGTTCTCTGGATTCAAGCTGATATATCAGCTGGACCCCACCATGTAGTGTTTGCTCATCAGCGCCAATAATAGATACTGTATTCCCCAGCAAAGAGACCTGAATGACAAATATAGGTCAGAGTTCAGCTGTGCTTCTTGGGGAAGAGATAGGATCAGAAGCTGACTGAAGGCAGTGGTGACTGGCTGCCCCATGGGAGGCAAAGTGGGTGCCTGGGGTGCCAGCAACCCTGCAGCTTCGTCAGCTCCCAGAGTGCTAGCAGTCCCCAAGCCAGTGTGACTGTCAGGGAAAACAGCAGACCCTGAAAGGAGAACTTCATACTAATAAGCCCCCACTTCTACAGACTAGGTCCCTTTTTCAAAGATATAGCATGCTTTTCCGTCTAGTTCAGACCCGCTATACATAATTTATTTTCTTTAACATATTGATATTTAATTTGCTTTCAGTATAAAAGTAGCTTAAACCATTAAGTCATTAATAGTATCACCATTCTAGCCTGCAGACTGATTATCACTCTTGCATCTATTCATTTAGAAAATGAAAATTAAATTCAGGGGTAGATAACAATACATTTTTTTGAGGTATGCTGAAAATTGCAGTGTTCCTGAGTTCTTTTGATTAATCCGTGTGAGGTAGAAATGTCTGCCTTTTGTTTAAATTAGCTTTCCTATTGAGACCATTAGCATATACGTGTAGTAAAGAAGGCCTTTTCCAAACTCTGATGATATTCTAGGCAAGTCAGACTGACCGTAGCAGAACACGAAGCTGAAATTCAGGAAGCTGAAATTTCAAATGAGCAGCACCTTCTTTTTTATACTATATTTTAAGGTAATCCTTTATTAATTCATTTTTTGTAGACATTAGGGAGAAAATAGGTGTTAAGGAAAGGTCTGAATCAACTGTGGGAGGTGTCTGAGTGAGAAGGAAAGCAAAAAAAAAAAAAAGCTGAGCATCAGAACACACCTCCAGAGAGCAAAGTCCTATCAAAAAGTCTTTCAAAGTATTTGAAATCAGACTTAATTTTTACAAGATCATAGTTTTGCACTTTTCTCTTTTTGCACTGAGTATAAGCAAACTAAAAGACAGCCTTTTGTTATCCTATCTGACTCCAGGGTGGCTACTTCCCTTGTAACATGTCTTCTCTCATTTTTGTTTTCAAGGACACATCATAACAATTTGCCAGAAAAAAACCCATGGATGTTTGGGTCAAATGGTTAGCAGTGACATCGCTGCTTATTATGGTTGATGCTCAGCTGCCGAAGCCGGCACGGGCCCCTCTGTTTCTGCACAAGCCTTTCATGGTTTTTTGGAATGCTCCGACCGAGCAGTGCAGGCTGCGGTACAAGGTGGACCTGGATCTTGGTGTTTTTGACATTGCATCTAACACCAATGAGACTTTGAGTGGATCCAATGTGACAATCTTCTATCACACGCATTTGGGATACTATCCCTACTACTCAGATAACGGAGATCCTGTCAATGGAGGGGTGCCCCAGAATGAAAGTCTTACCAAACACCTTAATAAAGCAAAGTCTGACATTGACTACTGCATACCCATGAAGAAATTTCAAGGACTTGCAGTCATTGACTGGGAAAACTGGAGGCCCCAGTGGGATAGGAACTGGGGCAACAAAAGCATCTATAGAAATAAATCTCTAGATATAGTTAGGAGACGACATCCTCAGTGGTCAGAGGACAAAATTAGGAAGGTGGCTAAAGAGGAATTTGAAAATGCTGGCAAGAGTTTTATGAACAACACTATCCTTCTGGCTGAGCATATGAGACCAAATGGTTTGTGGGGTTACTATCTTTACCCAGACTGCTACAATTACGATTACAAAGAACACCCCCAAACATACACAGGGAAATGCCCAGCCATTGAGTCTTCCCGCAATGATCTCCTGCTTTGGCTGTGGAAGGAAAGCACTGCTCTCTACCCTTCTATATACCTGGATTATATACTGAAGTCAAGTCCAAATGCACTAAAATTTGTTCACTATCGGGTTAAAGAGGCAATACGTGTTGCCTCAATTGCTAGAAAAGACTATGTTTTGCCTGTGTTTGTTTACTCCAGACCATTTTATGCCTATACTTTTCATGTTTTAACAGAGGTAAGCAGACCTTCTTTAGAAATTTAGAGATTAGAAACAGCCTCTTAGAAAAGATACTTTCTCAAAGTTTTCTTTGTATAAAGCACTTATGCATTTGTTTTTCGTATTTAAGGCAGCCCTTCTAAAACGAAGTACTGTAGCCATAGTACAAAACTCTACACCTTTCAAGAGTTAATACTGTAGTGCTTTGGTCTACTTCTGTAGGATAACATTGTATATTTTTAATGAGGGTAATTTAGAAAGAAAGTACAAAGAAATCATTTCCTTGAGGAAGTAATTCATTCCAGTATTTTAATTCTTCAGGACAGCTTGTGAAATGAACTTGACAAATTTTCGTGAAGTTTAAAACTAATTAGTGTAATGGAAAGATAAACTTTCATGAGGAAGGAGCCTCAGGGCTTTTTTTTTTTGTTTCTTTATCTGAATGTAAATTCATTCAGTGTAGAAATAAACCAGTCAAGTAAACTAGTCTGGCCTGGAGTTCCTAACTCCTGCATGATGACGATTGGCCACCTCGCTTTTCAGAGGTACAACACCTTCAAGTATTTTCATGATAACACTGTGGAGTCCTTTTAATAAAGAAACCAATTTTTTGAGTCATGCAGTGTTCCTTCAACCAATGATGAAGTGCAATAAATATAGAGTGGCCACAACATTGATGGTAAAGATGTATGTGTACAAATCCCGGACTTTCTGGATATGTAATGATGATTGTGGCCCTGACTTTGTTTATGCACATAAAAGAGAGGCACAGATGCCTATTCATTTCTCTTGTAGTTGTCCCAAGTGCCCAAAGTTTTGCTTTGATCACTTTCAACTCCACAAGAGGGGAGGAAATCTCGGGCAGGGAGATCATGGAAACAACCCCTCGGTGGCTAAAGGGGTCTGGGTGTGCTCCCTCCCTTTGATTTACAGAGGGCTGCATGAGAGCTTGCTTCTGCTGCTGCTGGAGGCAAGTTCTTGACTCAAACCAGAACAGCAAAAGGGAGAGAAGGGGCAAGGGAAAAGTCAACGCTCAGTCCAGGAAACCACAGGCTGCACGTGGCTTCAGCCTGGAGCTGGAGCTGGGGAGGTGCGGTGGAGCCCTGAGAGCCTGGGAAGTGTTTCAGGCTGCCCCCAGGGAGCAAATGGTACACAGAAGCAATCATGAATTCGGCCTGCCTCATTTTCAGCAACCAGGGATTCTTTGGAGCTGTTTTCTGTGTGATGTGGAAACTGCAGGTCCTAGCTGCCTCAGAAATTGTGGGCAAATAGGCAAGCCTGGGTTCCACTGAAGGCAAGGAGCCACTGGGATTGGTACATGCAGGATTTCACCCAGAACACCTTCCCTGAAGAACTCAGGCTGTGAAATAAATGAGTACTCCTCAAATACAGGCTGTAATAGTACATTTTTATAATATAAATTAGTCCCTTGATCAATATAAAAATACCACAAATGTTACAGAAAGCTATGAAAACTAACCTGCTGTTACCAGTTATGCACGTGTTCAAAATCTGTGGTGGCATAGAGTTACTGCTTTACCTTAAGCTATTTTCTCAACAGTACAGTGGTAAGTTGGAGTGACGTTCTTCTAAAGTTATACTCTCTAACTCACTGCCCTATTTTTCAATTGCATGTAGCCATTTACTTTTGGATGCTTTAACCATCACTTTACAACTCTGCAGCCAGGGAAGATCCCTACAGAGCCAGAGAAACATCTCTGGGTTAGGCTCCACTACATATTTTCTAATAAGAACAGTCCCCAGCTCTGCAGGCAGCCACGGGGACAGGGCTTGACGTATCTCCAGATAATACACATCATCTGTGTGAACAGCTTGGGACTGCCAGGAACATGCAGGGTTGCACTGAAGAAAACTTTAAATAAGAATGATCAGGAAAAGAATGTTCTTGTTTTCCTTCATAGCCCTGAAGCCACCAAGATATTTTAAATATGGTTTTGTGTGTTCAGATTTTAGACTATACTGGAACTTCTTGTTTGCCCATGACATGTCCTTCAGTGATGCTCACAAACCTAAAAACAAGCCATGAAACCTCTGAGCTCCAGCAATGATGTGCGAGAATGTGACAAGGAAAGGAGCTAATGTAGTACAATGACATCCAGGCTAAATGGCCATAGAAAAATTGGGATAACAGGCTAATAGATGCTTCAGGCCTGACAAGGACTGGGCCAGGAGAACCGTTGTCCTGCTCCATCAAGCTGTGAAAGAGCTGTGACATTCTGGTCCAGCAGAAATAATTGCTGACACATTCAAGCCTTGTGTGTAAGCCCTTCTGTACACAGTATGAAAAATACAGTAAATATCACAGTGGAATTAAATAGAAAGAATGGTTGTGAGACAGAGTCACTTAGGGAGAGACACAGGCCTAGCAGACCTTCAGAAAGACAAAAGACCAGGTCCCAAATGGTTGCTGTAGCTATGTGTGCTGTACTTTTCACCCTGACTACACCTGGAAATCAGGCGAGTTGTGCACAAGGTAGCTGAGAAATTCATCCCACTTTTTTTCTTGGAAACAATTTATAAATTCTGAATTGGGATCCCAGTCATTATGAAAGGTTTCTCTATTTGCTAGAAACGCATAACAGCAGTTTGCCATCTTTAGGGTATTTAGAAACTACCTACCTTGACAATTCACTGCTAAACGTGTGGGAGAGGGAAGTTGCACAGTAACATCTGTGCTCCTGACTAGATGACTGAGGTCATTAATAAAGCAGGATGACAACTAACAAATCGTGAATAATGGATAACAATTCTCTCATTCACCTACAGATACTCTTCTCTGACGACCAGGTGTGCATGTGTACAGAGACCATTCCCAGCAACCACGCCAGGCTTGCACTAACATTCCTGAATACAGAAAAAGCATGTCTGTAACTAAGACTCTTTAAAATTTAAAGGAAAGATTAGAGATATACTTATTTTTCTTTCCTCAACATGTAACTAAAACTGATTGTCCTGTTTCCTCTCAAACTCCAAAACCGAAACAGCTTAGCTCACCTCCTATTTTTTTAGTGCCCAATGCAGTGACTTGGTTGATCAAAATATGGAGAAGAATTGATAGGAACTAGAACCTTCTCCTCTCTGCCAATTAGTTGTTTGTTCAGAGACAGCCCAGCATAATCTCCAGGATCTTTGGTTGTTGCACACTGCCCCCAAAAGACTGAACGAGAATGAGCATCAGAAGGGAAGCGGCTTAGTTGACTGTTTTATCACTTGGAGAAATACCAAAGGCCTAAGTGACAGCTGACTCACAAAGTTGCCTCTTCAGGACAGTCCTCTCACACGGATGGATGAGGGTCTGATACAAGGAGTAAAATAGGATTCCTCACCTAGACGAATGCCAAGATGATCATATTTAAAATTATATCTGCAATTTTTTAAACTTGTATGTTTTCTTCCGTATGAGGTACTTCTAACACTCACACGGCAGAGCCGTGCCAGTGAGCCCTCACTAATGCCAACCTGTGCCGTGTGAGGGTTCAGTCCCGAAACCAGGACTGCTGTGTCTGAGGCTGCTGGTGGAGCTTGTGTTCCTCACTCAGGGCTTCATGGAGGCACCTCCCTATCTCTGCTCCTGATTTGCCATGATGAGAAGCACTTATCTTTTCTCAAAACATGCAAATGGGCAGTAAAGCTTTTATTTTCTCACCCTCTCTGTGGTAAGGGAAGGTGGTGGTGGTGCCTCCTTCTCTGTGTGACCATCTGGGTGGTCAGAGCACACAGCTCTGTTGTGGGGGCTCTTGGCCCACTTGTCTTCCCAGCCTGCTCTGGATGAATCCAGCACCCTGTGACAGATACCAGGAAGGAGCTGGGGAATCACCAGACCAAAAAGAACAAGTGTATGAGAGAGCAAAAATAAAAAAGAGGGTGCAACCTCCTGTTCATAGGTTATTCAGATAAGAGCCCTTCTGTCCTGATGGCTTTTGAGGTACTGAACATGACTTATTATTCAGTAAAAGAGCTAACTATACCTAGAAATGACCCTAATTCTTGCCTTGCGGGCATGTTACCTAATTATTAAGCTGAACTCATCATAAGCTGTACTCAGGTTCCCACTTCTTTCTCTTTCTCTCCTTTGGACCTTCATTGAATTGGTGCAAAGTGAAATGGCATCAGAAAGAGAAATGGCACCCCTCTAAACATTGTCTGTAACCTCAGAGTGAAGGTGACCCCTGCTGGAGGGTTAGCTGGAGATGATGTAACTTTTAAGCATGGAGGAAGAGAGAAAAATTCAGCCCATGTCTTCCTAATTCTCTTTCCTCTTGGAAGGACACTCAGCACTCAACCTTTTTTTTAAAGAATGCAAAAAGAGGAAATGTAAGGTGGAAGGAGAGTGTTTAAATGAAGTCCCATGCATTTTTTATTTTTTATTTTTTTTTTGCAATGAGCTATTTTCACCAGCAACCAACACCTGTGCAAATGCTATAAGAGTCCTTTAAGCATCCCTAGGGGTATAAACCTTCCAATCAAATGCTGGATTTTGGCCTTAGCCTGAGAAAAGTGCTGACTTTCTCAGCATTGATAAGGTGGTGATTCTAGGTGTGCGGGAAAGTGGAAGCACAGGTGGCTCAGGAACTTCAGTTGTGAAATTATCAGTGCCATTGGACTTCACACACCCAGAGGACTAGGTGAACTTCAAGGATCATGCTCTCAGTTTTGATTATTTTATATCCATATGCATTAGACACGAAGTGCTGAAATCCCTTTGTGGAGCTGAATCTAAATGATTTCTAAAAGATACAAAAGCAAGATGTAGAATAAGAGGGAACAAAAACTCGATTTACTGACTCCTGGTCAAGCACCTTAACTCCTGAAGCATACTACTTATGAAATCTTTATTTCAGGGTTTGCTCAGGTCTTAGTTCATCCAGCAATGCTAAATATATATTGATTATTTAATTTGGCTGTCTGAAAAAGTTTCATTAATTTGTTAATGAGATCTGAACTGTGTTAGTGCTAAATCACTCAACCGTCATGTGCTTAATGTAGAATCACACTCCATCCTTTGTATCTGGGTAATCTTCATAAAATGCTTTGCAGATGAGGAAAGCCTGGGAACCCTCATTGCCAAGAGGTCAGGCTGTACTTCACATTCTCTTAACGTTTGATATTTTTCTCTTTAATTCACATAATTTTTCTTTTTTTACTGATAAATTAATTTCCATAGGAAAAAAAACACCCCTGTTTCCCACATGAAAGTAACACCTGCAGCCCACACCGCTAGCCTTTCACAAAACTAGCACTGAACTATACACTTTTAAGAGTAATGACATTGTCTAAAAGACTACTTGGATGATCATCAGCAACATGAACTTCAGGCGAGACCAGTTGTACTTTCTATCACCCTGGACCCTACAGTAAAAACCAAAGGCAAGCTCTACTGTTTCAGACTCCTGCAAGTTTTCTTGCACTGTTTTGCTCAACCTTTAGTTAAGGGTTAAAGTCACTGCTTATTCTGAATTCTCTGTAGCTGTTTTCAAGTCTTCAAGTTTTCAGCAAATTCTCCCTTTCCCAAGGCATTTATTTGTGCCTTCTCTTCTATCTCTCAGGCCATAAATGTTTCAGGAATGGGGACTCCTTAACTACGCATTGGTAAATCAACAGGCCCATTTATGCAGTGAAATAAATTATTTAGGAGCAATCAACAATAAACATATGGTTCTTCCACTCTATCATTTTGCATTCTATGGTGCCACTGCCATACTGTGATAATTTGGCTGGTCTTTTGGATTGTTTTCTACTAAAATGAGGTGAGAAGATTGGATCAAAAACCATCACTAATATTTTAAAGGAATTTGCTGTTTCTTCATCAGATCAAGAAATATTGTTATGTCATTACAAACACTGATCAGGAATTACTTTCTAATAAATTATTGTAGAGAGAAATGGTTTTAGATGTAATTGATCATGCCTTGAAATTTGGGTGTGGAAGAAGATCTTTCTTCCATATTTTCTAAGATTTAATTGCATTTCTCTAGACACAATATTCAGGGTTTCAGATTTTAAGACACTTGTAAGGTATGTTGCTGTGTTGTTGGCAAGGCACCAATGTCTCCCGTTCCACACACAGTCTGTGCTCTGGTAGAGCTGTGTTACTGCTGTCCCTGCAATTCGACTGCTTATTGGTACAGCTCTAAAAGTGGACATGGTTAAATCAGTACCCGAATGTGGGGTTTTTTCCCCAATTTGGCACTATGTAGGACTAGGAGAGGCTCTTTTTTCAAAGATATGTTTTCTGGAGTAATGCCATTCATGCTGGTAGGAGCAGCAGCTCTGTAACTGCATTGGCCTGGCTAAAGCAACACAAGTTAAACACCTGCCTAAAGCCTATCAACTGCAATTAGACACTGTAAGGGTGATCCAATAATGTGTGATTACACTTATCATCACTTTCCAAAAATGGTGCCTGCGTAGCTATGGTAATCATTCAAAGACTGGTAGATAAAATGACTCATTCAATTCTTACTCCACCAGTTTAGTTGGAGGACCCCTTGTGAATAAACTATAATGATTTCATTGCTTATTTGTCACACTCATGAATGCAACCTATGCAAACCTTTGGAGACACACAGAAGATCTTTCTAAACTAAATAGTGATTTTATTGTGAAGAATATACCACAGGACCAATGTTTCCCCTGGAAAATAAAAAAAAAAAACAAAAAAGGTGATGCCTATATCCTAGGCCTTTTTTATTTTTATATCTTTGATTTCCTGATGTCTGGTTTCAGCCTTCTTTTTCAGACGGATCTGGTCAATACCATTGGTGAAAGTGCTGCTTTGGGAGCAGCTGGAGTTGTTCTCTGGGGCAGTATGCAATACGCCAGCTCAAAGGTAGGTCGTATCAACTTATTAGTTTTAAGGAATCACCTCAATACCTCTGGTCTGCCACCACACCCTCCATAGCACCTGTCTGTCTTTGTCGATGTCACCAGCCAGCAACTGAGGACGATGGCTCAGTACTACTTTCAGGTCTCATTAGTTCTATATTTTCGTAAGGCTGAGAAGTCCCATTTCTTCAGAGCACGTTGCTTTGGGCAGGCCATTTGTAGCACTGTGGAATAATGAGTCTGGGTTAGAAGAAAGACACATTTTGAAGCAATAACATACCAATATAAGCACAGCTTGTCAGTGTTCTGCATTGTAGCTATGGTGGTTCGTACAGATCCACAGAGAAGGAATGGAGTCTGGAGGAGGGGTATTTTCTCTGGTCACTAGTGTTGAAATGACACATGGAAAATAATGTTACCACAAGAAAAGGTCTAGTCCTCCCAGGTTCTTCAGGCTTTCACAAATAATCTTTCTTGAAGAGGTGGAAGGGGCAGGAGGCTGAACTGGAGTTCCACAGGAGTCAGGGAAGGCTGTCTCCCACTCCTGAACCTTGGCTGGCCTTTAGTGGCTTCTCTGCTTTTCATACAGTCTCCTCTCCTCCTCCTGAAGTCTCTGGCAAAGCATCACTGACTTGGGCAGAGGAAGAGGGAGATCTGAACTGGAGCTTTCTAGCCACAAATGCAGCTACTTCTGTGCTGGTTTCTGAAAGTGATGTGGCTCCTTGTAAACTGAAGGAGTTGGAGAGGGCAGGACCAAAGCAGTGACTCCATATGTGCCTTAAAATCTATTAGTCCCATGCACTGCTCCTCATCAGCGGTTACCAGAAATCTCTACTTAAGGGACTAGTTAGCCTCAGATTAGCATATAAACTCTTTTTTCTGTTTACTAGGACTACTCCCTAGTCTAATACTGTACGTTGCTACCAAACACCCAAATAGACAATATAGTAAAGGTTAATATTTTGCTAATCTTACCCATGGAAGTAAACTCACTTAAATGAATAGATTACTCCAGCATGTAAATACAGCAAGATTTATCTCAACAGGTTATTTTAGGCAAGAACAGTTTTGTACAGCATCTTCTTAGATATAAGAAATTTGGAGGTAATGCTAGCTACTGATAAACGTGTCATGGTCTTTTATTATCTACAGGAGAGCTGTTCAACTGTGAAACGGTACATTGATGGACCCTTAGGACATTATGTCATTAATGTGACCTCAGCAGCCAAACTCTGTAGCAAAGTCCTGTGTAAGAAGAATGGAAGATGTATCCGCAAAAACAGTGACTCTTCTGATTACCTCCATTTGTCACCTACTAATTTTAAGATCCAAGCCCATCACTCCAAGAGAGGTCCCAGGTTCCAGGTGACTGGTGAACCCAGCCTGGAGAGTATTGAAGCCATGAGGCAGAGATTCATGTGTCAGTGTTACCAGGGCTGGACAGGAATATTTTGTGAATTGCCTGACCAAAGGCTAGTGGAGGGCTGGGTTCACATTGTCTTCAGTAGATCGAGAAAACAGAAGTTTTATGTCTTCCTCTTAGGAGCTATGCAGCTTCTTCTGCTTTGTACTGCACACTAACATCTTCTCAGGCAGTGCAAGGAAATCAGAAATGGTGCCACTAAGACTTCTGTTCCTTAGCAAGTTTTTATTATGAAGGGAAAAGGCGTTGTTGATTAAATAGTTTCATTATGTTTTCTTCATTTCCCACTCCTGGAATTGCTTCAGACACTAAACATTTTGAAAGCAGCCCCTTCTTTTTTACCAGCTCCTTTACTCTTAACTCATGTTTACTCTTACATTCAACAGATAAAGCTTCTCCTGGGACAATGGAAGATTTACTTAAGTAAACAAATTGAATAAACCTGTACAAGGATTCATCCATGTAGCAGCTTAAAAAAGGACACTGAGCTTCTTTGTTTCATGGCTGGATGATTTAACATATGGTGACGAGGAGAGTTTTCATGTGGACCAGGGATCGCAAAATGTTCACTGCATCTCTTGCTGAAGTCAAATGGCATTTTCTGTGAGCAGCAGCACTATGCCCAGATCCACATCCACTGCAACTCACTGATCCCCCTGCTTCTGCATAGACAATGTGAAGATTATAGAGTTAGACATCAGTGCATGCTTTAAAATAATGACTATTTCAGTATTTCATGGCTCAATTTTATTTATGTTACTTCTAGAGGTATTTCCAGTGGTAGTTTTGTGCCATCAGATTAAAAGGTACTGTTTGACTGCAAATCTCTGCAACTGCCAGTCAATGGGTCAAATGTTCAAGGTTGGCTGGAGCGTGATGCTCAGCAGGACCCCAGAGGATGCACCAACCTGCAGGGCCAGCTGCCACAAAAACAGAGAAGGCCAAAGACTCCTCTGCTCCCTTCCATTCTTTTGTGGGTGCCTTGCATTCATGGGGAGAACTCAGTGCCCTTCCAGTGGAGGGTTTACTGACATTCTGGTGCCTTTATTTTCTCTTTCCTGTGCAGAAATGTGAAATACAGTAAAAATGTTGGTAACGATCATGTTTTATCTTTTGTTAGCATTAAGTTAATATTAGTCTTCAAAATTGATTCACTTAATCCAGGTCTGCACACTGAAATAAAATAACAATGAATAGGCTTTCTTGCAAAGCCCAGCTACTTAGAAGTTAGGGGAAATGTATCCCTTTTTATTTTTTCCCCTACTTCATTGATTCTCCCAAACAGTATCATACAGTTACAATCTTGAAAATTTATTTCTTTATAAGTGCTCTTCTGTCTTTGATGGTACTTTGGATCAAATCAAACTCCAGCTGTTACTGTAGTACACACAATAAATAGCAAGTAGAGAAATATTTGCAAAGTGTATTTTTCACTGCAGCCTATTTAATATTGTTGTATGTCTTGCCTGATCATTCTGATACATGTAATTTTACACATTTTTTTTTTCTGGTCTAGTTGTGTGGTCCAGCCTTTGGAGAGACAGGATCCAATTTCCATCTGTGTTAGAATTATTTGGAGGAGCAGAGAACTGTGCTCTAACCTTTATGATGATGTCCTTAGCTAGAATCAGCTCTTAAAGCACAGTTGATCCTGGGAAGTGAGCACTGGTTTCTGAAGAGAGTAGGAACAAGGATTTGCTGCATTTCCTCTGAATCACCTCTGCTTCAGGATGATAATGGACACAGACCCCCATATCTTTACTCTTCCCAAATGCTGATCTATAGAGTCCTCTAATCCTCTGCTTTTCATCAGAGGATAAACAATACCAACAGAAGCATGACCACAGGCTTCCAGCTTTTCCCAAATTTAGCATTCCAAAACTCTGAAATTTGGGGAAATGTTGTGCTCATTTCCTTTTTCTCTCTCACCATTGCTGGGTGTTGCACTTAATATAATGTTGTATGTTCTGAGCAACTCACAAATGTATGGAAAGACTAGGACTCATTTTGTTTGACACTGCAGTCCGACAGGTAGATGTGTGGGGCTGTGGTCCCAGTTTTATCAGCTTTAGAAGCCACCGGCATCTTCTTCCCACTCCCAACCTTTCCTCTCATTCCCATCCCTGTATCGTGGTGTGTTGTCCCCTGCTTGTGCTGGCACAGCTGTTCAGGTGACCTTATGCTGATCTGGATTGTGAAACCATCCAGGTCAAAAGTTCCCTCATTAAAAAAAAGGTACGTCCCCCTGGTGCTTTTTTCTAAGGTCAGATTAAGTGCTCTGTCTGACTCACATTGTGCTGCTCACACAGCTGAGTCAGGGCTGAGGAAGTGGGCAAAACCCGTAGAGAAGTAGTTGCAAAGCCTGTAAGTTGAGTATTGCCACTCAAGACAATACATCATGAGTGAGCAGCCTTGGTATGTAGTTGGCAGCAACCGTCATGGCTCACCCAACCCGTCCTTGGCAGGGGAGAGGCAATGCCTGGCAGCCTCTGCCCTCCTCCATGCCCCCATGGGGGTCAGCGGGTGATGCGTGTGTCCAAGGACGGGGGGTATCGCCATGCCAGGGCGCCTGCTCGGCTCCCCCAAAGCTGAGGGTTCCTTGTGCTGACCAGCCCAGACCTCGGTGCCTCACCAGATGCCAAAGGCAGGGCAGGTAAAGCTTGCCCGGAGTGGCCCAACTTGGGGATGTGGATATTTAACATGTTTTCTGAAGTCCCCTTTTGCCACTGAGTCTTTAAAAAAAAAAAGTGCTAACCGCCCTCACAGACAAAACCAACAGACTGTTAAAACTCCTTGCTGAGATAAAACAATGTTGCTTAAACTAAAAATTACCTCAGTTTTGCACTGAAAGCATTTGTTGTAGATAGTGAATTAAAATTGCATATTGTGCATAATAAGGAGACACATGAAAGTTTTTTGCCAAAAAAACTTTGATAGACTTAAGACGCTGTGGCAGCCACAACTACTTTTTTGTTTACATTTCAGGAAAAGTAATTTCCTGTCAATCTGGCCAGGCTCGGAGAGTGGGAGTATTTGCAAACACAGGTTACTCTAAAAATAAGTTGGAAATGATAGTTCTGTACACTTCGAAGAACGACAATGGCTGGGAACAGTACGGCTTCTCAGGGACAAAAGTCCAATCCTTCAAAAAAACCAAGGAAAACAAATGACGTCATATACTGCTTAATGAGATTAAAGCCTCTAAGTTGTTCTTATTCAGCAATGGCACCACGTGCTTTCCACATACCATAGCAAGCAGCCGTAAGGAGCAGCTAGAGGTCACACTAGAAAATTGGGGAGAGCTCTTTGGGTAGCTTCCCTAAGTAAGTCTGCGTTTGAGATTTAACTTCGCTGCTTTTAATAGTTACAACGCACCAGCTCATCCCTTGTTTAATGTCACCAGAGTAATTCCAAGGTAGCATTTTTCTAATTCAATGAATACCTTGTTGAAGCTGCAATAAAAAAACAAGGGGACGTGTGTGTGTTAATATACACACATATCTACGTGTACATGTGCATATGAATGAGCGTATGCGTGTGTATATTGCGATACACGTGTCTGTAAGTCTGACCCAGAAGCAGCAGCAGAGTTTCGAGGGGCACAAAGCTTTGTTTTCTGCCTGGTGGGAAGAAGCTCAGAGGCAGCTGTGTAACCCTATAGTTTGGCACGTATAGCTGCCGCTGCCGTGGGGATTATGTCTATTATGTAACCGTGTTTAGACGGGAAGCTAACAGCATCTAACAAGCTAAAAATAAGCAGACTTCTGTAATTTCAAAGGACAGTATTTTAAACTTTGCTCATGCGGCTGCTCCTATTTCAACAATAAATGTGGCCTCTTCAAACATTTCATTTATTTTTTTACTAGGATGATATTTTACCACGCTGGCAGCTTGTTTTCCCAGGGAGAGTCAGAGCTCCTTTCTCATCTTTCCATTACAGCAAGAACTCTCCTGGCTTTTATTTAAGGTGCTCTCCAGTATCTGTGAGAAGCAAAGCAGCCCAGAGTATCAGTCCTGGTTTTTCTCCTCAGACAGCCAAGCAGTCTGACATTTGTGGGCAGCTTTTGGAAATACGGTGTTTGTTTCCATGCTAGTAATAACCTTCTCAGTCAATTAGACAGCAGATTATTAAGAGCATTTTTTATATTGCTCCTTCAGATGCTGGGTTTCCAGGGCCAAACAAAAAGCATTTAGGTTTCACTTTCCTGAAGTTGCTCCTTACCTTGGCATTGTGTCCACTCACCCTGTATGTCCCATTGGAAGAAGGGAGGTATCCTACGGAAACCCTACGGGGCTGACGCCTCACTCCTCGCCTGCAATAGGGGCAGTGGGTTGTGTACAGAGAGGGCAGCTGGGTTTTCTTCAGCCGACACTCACTTTCACCTTATGTTGTTACCCCTGTCCCCCATGTATGGCTGCTCCTGCCGCTCCCCATAGGGGAGCTTCAACAGGAGCATTTTAAAGCCCAGGGAATCTGGCTCTCCATTTCTGCACAGGGTTCCCTGTGAGGATGTTAAGACAGGCTAATGCCAGGTATGCCCTCCACTGTGCTGGGTTGTCTTGGCTTCATGGGCATGGGGAGAACCAAAGAGTGCTCTATGTGGGAGAGCACAAGCCCTGGTGGTGAGGTTGATCTTCCTCCTGCCCCTCCTCACCCTCATGGCACTACAGTGGGACCTGGGGACAGGGGAACGCTGCCCCCAGGGGAGTTGCAACTGGCCTTGTGAGGGACAGGAGGGAGGCAGGGCCAGTGCATGCAACTTCACTGCTCTATCAAAGGTGCTTCTTCAAGCCTGGTGAAACTGAGTCATGCACAAAGATCCCGCAAAGTCTTTGAGTACCTGCAACGTGATGTTGATTGCATGGGGTTAATTAACACAAGCATGAACTGAAGCCCTTCAGAAACTTTGGACTGCTCCATGGACAAGTACTCTCTTCTTAAGTCTCAGCATCAAACTTTATTTTGTGGAGTTTGGACAAATAACATTTTTGCTAAACCTAGAAGTAGAGAAGAAGAAGACAAGCTCTCCCTATGCCTCTGTAGGAATTCAGGTACTGATGTACTTTGATATAGAAGGAGTAGTGATGTGTAAGCACCGTTGTTGCATTCATATCTCAGCAGCAATACTCAGCTCTGAGTATACTTGGATTAAAACCCAATAATAAACAGACCTGATTGCAGTGAAGATGCTAATTTGAGTGGTAGAGTTACCTCACCTTTGACAGAAAGCACTTGATTTGTGATTTTCCAGAAAGCAATCTCCTATTTTAATTTGGTTGTGATTTCTCCGCTCTTAAAGGGGCACAACCTCATCCGATGTGAGATGCTATGTCTTTATTGATTTCCAGTAGCTGAAAAGTAGGCATGAAATATTCATGTTTGCTTTGTTCACCCTTGGATTTTTCCTTTTAGGCTGGAAGTAGTCCATTAGTTCCCAGCACCCACCAGCTGCTGCAAGGACAGTCAGCAGCAGTTCCTCAAAACATCTCCTCTGTGCTCCCCAGGAAGCAGCAAGTCATACGGCAGCTGACGAGAGCTAGATGGGGAGGCTGCAGGGGGGCACAGCCACTGAGCAAGGCTCATTAGGTTTGTTCAAAGTCTCCACCCGTACATGAGGTTTACTGAGGTTTACATGACTCCCGGCTTAAAATAATTGCAATAATCCCTTAGACTGACAACACTGAATTGTTGTATTTCCTCCAACAATAACATTTAGTTCTAATGTAATACTCAGCTGGTGGTGGTGGGAAATCAAATGGGACTTTTTGTTGTTGTGCTACAGCTATTCTGTAGGAGTAGGAAGAAAGGAATGTCACCCGAATCTGCTGGTGCTGGGTGCAAGCTGTAATCGCCCCAGTGTGCGTGTGGGTGTTTGTTCTGCACGGTGCGGGGCCACCATCTTATCCCAGTGCAAACACAAAGCAACTCTGCTGGACTCCCAGGAAAGTTAGTGGGAGGAGAGGCAGCTCCCTCCTATTGTGCAGGGTTAACCTTTTGTTTAATTTCTGAGGAGGACATGCTCAGAACACCAACCATCATTTATTTAGTTTTCAGTTAGGATTTACCATACAATTCAATCAGGAAAGCTACTTCTTAAAAGAATCAGTTCAATACCATTTCAAATGCTATGGGGAATAAGAGTAAATCTACACTAATCTGTTGGCATTTGATCTTTTCTCTCAGTAATCTCAGAAATATAGGAAAAAGCAGATGGTAACAACATACCATGAAGTCCCTATCTGGTCTGTGCTGAGTGGATGCACCATGTACTCAGGAGCTCCCTGGAGAGAGAGAGCCCAAGCAGATCTGATGCCTTAAAATGGGCTCCCACTTTTTTCTAACACAGCCTGAAGTCAGGTAGATGGCTACGCTGTCTTGTGGTCCTCTAAGCACATCTCCCAAATGTGACTCTTTGCAGTGTGGGTATTTTGAACTGCAGATAAGTGACCAGTGTGGAAGGAAACCTGGGCATCTTGGGAGTCAGCTTAAGTCAGCTCCTGAACACAGTCTTCACATCTTGAGGCTGACATGCTCTCAAAGAATGTAAATCTCCTTGCTTTGCTCATAGTATAATGCATAAAATGTGATAACAATGCAGACCACTCAGACTATTTGAGGATTCAGGCCATTATGCTGATTCTATAGTATAAGCATCCATAATACAGTTCCTAGCGCAAAGGCTACCCTCTTTGGAAAAGTGGGATACTGGAAAAGCTTTGGGCTTAAAACAGAGGGAAAATCATGGTATGGAGCACTGAGAACCTTGCCAGTCTGGACACAGGCCAAAGAAGATTTGTGATTATTTCAGTGTATGCCAGAAAATGACTCCGTCACTGGCACCAAGAGCATCAGGGAAGTACAAGCTAAGCATAAAGACTGATTTTATGGATGTTTCAGTGAGCCATTAACTCAATCCGTCAAACCATCTGCCTTTTTGCTAACACTAAGTATAAGTGTAATCTTCCAGGCTGGACAACTGTCAGGTGTCATTGCAGATGAGAGACAACTCTGAAGCATGAAGTGGAGGAGAAGTAAATAGCACAAGGACACTTGATCAATTTTGTTCATTTTTCCGTATTCAGGAGTCCAGCTATCTAGTCAGCCACCAAAACATAAGTGGTCTCATGTATATAATGAAAAAGTCCACATTGATGGCAAAAGGATCTGAGATGATAGAAGCCAGGTGACTGTCCTGATGAGCCCCACACAGACATGTAGCTTGTCTGCTAAAATCTGCTCTCTTCTGTCCAGCAGTCCCAATCTTTCACAATAATATGTTAAATTTTACTAAAAATTTGCAATCAGTACCTTCCTCCTAACTTGACATATGTGTTTTAAAATGCTGAATTATAGCTTTTGATGCTTTATTCAGCTTATTCCTTACAGGTGCTATGGGAAATATCTGTGCTGCAACAGATTCATATTTTAATTTGTAGCATTTTGAGGATGCCCTGCCCTAAATTTGAAACACTATAAAATGTCCCTTGGCAGCCCATGCACTCCCAGCACCTTCATAAGGATTAGTGAATCACTGCACTAAAGGGGTTTGAATCTCAGCTATAATAAGCCATCAGTGTTACTGGGTCAGTCAGATAATAGTAAGAAAAGGTCCTGCTCCATTTTTATTATTCATTATGCTGCATTGAGTCCCCTGCATTTACTAACATAGCAGAGATACTCCGCAGAATCTCATCAAGGCAAATCACTGAAGGATGCCCTGGTCTAATAAGCCCCCATCCACATGAAGGAAGGTAGAGGATGGCAGCGATTCATCCTCCCATACTGTCCTCCCTGAGGCTGCTGAAGCTCTGCGGCTGTCAGGGTCATCTCCTCTGTCACCAGCCCCTGAAAATGTTTCTTCCAAATCCAGACAGGCACAGGGAGCATGATTCACTGCTGAGAGCATGACTTCAACTGGACAAACCTTATTCCAGCCCATCAGACTTCTGAGTGTATTAGTTTTAGCTTTGCTGATAAAAAGTCAACAAAAGGATTATTCCGTAAAAATCCAGGGATTTTATTGGATGTCTGTGGGTGTGAAAATTCTTATTTCAGAACCCAAGCATGTCTTTGATAAGGGTATTTGGCAATTGGCTTGCCTGTTGAGACAGACAGGGTAAAGCCCATCCAGGTTGTGCTGCGTCAATACCATGTTGTTGCAATAACGTTAACCAGAAAGGAGAAAAGGTCATTGTCTTTATTCTTCATTTGCAATTTTTCTAATCGCTTGGTATGAATAGTATAACGTCACTGGAGGAGGATTTTTGTTACAAGATAAATGCCAAAGCTTGAAAGTACATTCTTGAGCTCTAGATTAATTGGGGAAAGGGATACAGGGTTTGTATAATCTGATAAATACTTCATCTTTTTCTTATCATTTAGCCAGCTATTTTTTTCCAGCAGTATCCTACAATCTGGTTGAAGTGTTTTCTATGTCTATTCGATTCAAAACTCCCTGTTTTAAGCTGATTTTGCTTAGTCTTAGAACTGTTTGCTGTGTAATAAAGACATATGGTTTCCACTTTCTCCCTGTTGGGAGAAAATGCCCACTGTACATTTTTACTGTCAGGTGGTCACCAAGATGGGCTGCCTCCATGTTGCTTTGGTTTACAGATTAAATTATAATTAGCAGAAGGGGTATAAATGGATACATTCATCCTGGGTTTTGTCAACTATGAGAGATACAAATGAAAGAAACACCAAGCAAAAAGAGGAGGAGAATTTTTTAGTGTGTTGTGATCCTGCGCAATTAGAAGCAAATTTGAAAAGCCTGGATAAAGGGAGAAATACTGAGCAAAGCAGAGCTGGGGCACAGGATGCTTTCTGCATGCTGCAAAGAAGTGGCTTCAGAGCCTGCCCCCAGCTGGAGTGTGTGTGCTTCTGTGATGGCTAAATGCATCAAATGGAATAAAATCAGAAGTTGGTAAACCTCAGTCATTTGCCCTTACACAGAATATAAAATGGTAACTGTTTCCTCCTTAATAATAGAGCAATGACAAATATCTTTCTGTGTTACATCCCTGTTATGGTTTGAAGAACCCACAACAATTTATTATTGTTTAGACAATTATTCTATCACCTGATGACCCCTCCCCACCCACCCAGGAAGGGGAATCAGGAAAAAACAAGGAGACACGAGGGCTGAAATGTAAACCGATTTAACAGAATAATACTAAATAAATAACATTAATAATAATAAAGAACCAATATTGATCCCAATACCAATATAAAATACACAAGGATTATACTCAGCCGGTTCTATCAGAAGGAAGCTGTGCACTGCCAGCAGGGGACAGCAAATGTCAGACACTGCGGGTGCTGCGGCTTCGGGAGGCAGGGAAGGGCTCAGGGGTCCGGCACAGGGGCAAGAAGTTCTCAGGATCACAGCCATCAAGGGAGAGAAAAACTCCTCAGCAAACTTTCTAATTTATATTGAATGTGACGTTCATGGTGTGGAACAATCCTGTTGGCCAGATTGGGTCAAGTGCCCAGGCCTCACTCCTCCTCATCTGTGCGTCTGGTGAGAATGAAAACACTGAGACCTTGAAACCCGCTTACCGTAGCTGGCTATAAAGTAAATATTTTCACAGATTCAGACACTAAGGCCTTCTAAAAATGCAGTTTTCCCTAGCATTAGAAGAGTCCCTACTCAAAAGTAAAATTACTGAAAGAGAAATTAATCCTGTGTCGCTCAAACCAGGACAGTCCCCCACGACAGGGAGATCTGCCACTTCCCTGCAGCCTTTAGTGGTATTATTACTGTTGTTGTTTTGTTATTATTGTTGTTGTTGTTATTATTATTATTATTATTAGCAGCAGCAGCAGCTTGAGGTTACTGCCTCTCCCATGTGTCAGCTCCGAGGGCCTTGGAGCAGCAAATCAGTATATCCAGTAAAACGTGGGGCTAATTACACCCTCCTGAGGAGGGACACACTGACCCACAGCATGGAGCAGTGCTGAGCCTCCCCACTTCCCACCAGCAAACGCAGCCCTCAGTGAGGCCGGTGGGCGATGCCATGGGATGCCCCAGGGCATGGGTGGTTGCCAAGCAGGCTGCTGATGTGTTGTGCCCAGTGACACAGATCCTGCTTAGGAAGCACTCCCTGAAACCTGGGGTAAAACACCTGAGGGATGTGCCCAGCCTGGCTAGTGAGACCTCCCCATCCAGGCTGTGACAGGCGTGGGAGCAGAGGGGCAGGATGGTGGTACAGCTCTTCACAGGGAGAGCTCAACAGGCTGCAATGAAGAACCACATACTGCAATTTGAAAAATAAAAAACAATTGTAGGGATTTGCTGCCCTCTGGCAGGATTTTCTTACGGTTCTGATTCTGTGAACTGTGAGAGCAGTACTCAGCGATGATGCTCCAACACAGCAAGGTTTCTGTATTTCGCAATTGGTTGTAGGCAAAGCAGAGTGACCTGCTGGGCACCACTGGCCTCCCTGCAGCCCTCCTGGAAAGCCCATGCTGATCCCAGGCTGTGGGAGCTGTTGGGCTGGCAGCCCCTCGTCCCTTCTCTCAATCCCTCTGGGGGAGATGGGTCAGCAAGCCTGACTTACTAAAGGTGGTCCTTTGGTTGGTTGTCTCCTTGCAAGAGGAAGCCCACCATCTTCCAGCTTTGGCTGTACATCTTTCTAGCAAGAAACTTCAGTTTGTTCTCCAATCCTGACAAGCCCTGAGTAGCTTTGCTGAGTTTGGTTTATTGGTATGGTATGTTTTTTCTCAGAGATACTCAGCAAAATGGGCCAATTTTCATTAACACCATTTTCCAAAAGGCCTATTAATGCTGATATGGCACTTGTGGATATGTGGATGGTGGTTTGGAAAACCCGGGCCTTCCCTTCACTAAACACTAAGTATTGTGGGTCTCATGGGGTGAGATTTCTCTGATGAAACATTGAATTCTGCAGTGTCTACACTGTACTGCATTGGTTCTACAGACTGTCTGTCTGGTCAGCAGGAGGAACTGGCACATCTTGAACACTTCAGAGTGCTGTGATGTCTCACACTGTCAGATGACTGTGTCCGAAAAGCACCCATGGCTTATTGAAAGTACCTAGGCAGGCTACCTTGGATGTTGATATTTTTGCTGCAGGTACCTGAAATTAGGTCATGCCAGTCATATCCTAAAATAACTAAGAAATTGGGAAATGGGGAGGTCCAGAAAAGCACCCCAGGTACACAGCTATGACTGATTGGTTTTCTACTTTGAGCTAAAGGAAGGATAACATAGATGAGCTATACCCATTCGTATATGTAACAGTCTGGCTGCCCATATGAAAGCCATGATCCTCAGCTCCAGCAGGTCACAATTCCAGGAGAGATAAACAGGTAGGCAAGGACAGAGGAAGAACAAGCTGTACGGTATTTCCCTAGGGTTTTGAATGCAGTGGGAAGCCTGGAGTTGGAGGGTGGATAAGACTCTCCCTCTCTCTTACATATAAGTATCTAGTTTTTTGTGGTATATCTGGGGGTTTTTCCACTTAATACACACATAATCAGCAGAGACCTTGTGACTAACAATTCTGCTGGTAGCACTGGCCACAGGCCTTAGCATCAAAGTCCACATTGTACAATGCAGTACTGTGCAGAGCTATCGTAGTTGGTCTGGAAGGCACTAGCTCCATGTGATAGTACAGCCAGGCTAATAAACAGCGCAAAGCAAGCATTCATGGATCTGCTTTATAGCTATCAGGGGTTTGAACTTATATTCCTTTATGGTACTGCACAATGACAGTGAAATATGTGTGCTTATTTAGAGCTATTTGGAATATCTCTAGCTGGCACTGTACTAGACAGATCAGGGATGTTCACGAAACTGAGAAGACGGTGATAAAAGCCAATGTTTGATTTTATAGTTACCTTTGTTATTATTGAGAGAGCTTGAAGAATAAGGAAACCATTTCTTCATCAACCTTTCCAACTGCAACAACCCCAGCCACTAAGACATCCTGAGGCCCACTGAAGTGATGGCAACATCTTCAGTGATTTTAGTAAGACCTGGATTGATGAGACAAAGAGCTGTGGGTGCACTGACTTCCACAGACCTATGCTGATTTATTTCAGCTGGGAATCTGCCCCTTTATTTGAATTAGATTGTGCCTACTTTTTTTTCTTCAGTGTTAGCCACAGTAGAAGTGGTTGATACCAATTCGTATAGCTATATATGGAAAAAGTACTAATACTTGTTCTAGTATAATCTACGGACAAACTGGGAGTTTGTTATTTCTTAAGTCATGAAAATACTGCCTGAAAATGGGATACCGTTATGCATCATTCACCTTTCAGCCTCTGGCATGGCTCTGCATAGCACTCATCTGGATTTCCCTTGCTATAAAAACTGCCCGACCACTGGTTTGGGAGAGGAAGACTTTCACAGTCACCTGACAGACCTCTGCTCCCTGAGGTATGATGTCGTACTGAACCTGGAAATGTTCCGTATAATTGGAAGCCCATTAGCTAAAGCGAGAGGGCAGAACATGACCATATTTTATTTCAATAGGCTCCACTATTATCCTTGGTAGACATCACAGCAGGTGCCTGTTAATGATGGCCCACCCCACAACTTCAGTTTGCAAACTCATCTGGAAAAAGCGGGCTGGGACATTAACTATTACATCCCAGCTAAGGACTTAATGGGTTAGCTGTTGTAGACTGGGAGTACCGAACACCTCAGTGGGCCGGCAACTGGGATGCAGAAGAACATCCAGGAAACTCATAACTGAAATGGAAGGGAATATCTCAGCAAATTGAAATGTTGAACAGTTAGCCAGACTTTTCTTTGAAGACAGTGCAAAAGCTTTTATGAAGGAAACAACTGCATTAGGAATGAAAAGCAGACCGAAGGTCTGTGGGGATGCTATTTATACCCTAACTGTCACAATTACAGTTTCCGTGATCAGAACTACACTGATTCCTGTCCAAAAAGTGAAGTTTTGAGGAACAATGAACTTTCCTGGCTCTGGGATAGCAGTGCAGCCTTATATCCTTCCAATGGCATTAAGAAATCCCTTGGAAATAGTCAAAACATTTTGAATTTTTCTCAGTTTAGGGTGAACGAGTCCATAAGGATTACCTCCATGACATCCCAAGATTATGCTTAGCCAGTATTTGTGTATCCTTGACTAGGTTATAGAGATGGACCTTTATTATTTCTCTCTGTGGTAAGCTTTTCCTGGAACAACGTGGGCTGCATTTATGCTTTAACCATTCTTGCAGATGGTGTATCCGAATGGAAATCCTCCTACTTGTGCCAGCTCTGCTGGTTCATGTTAATTGTCCACATGCCTTAAAGAGCTCAATGTTCTGAAGGAAAAATACAGCCCCAAATACCTATTTTTTTTTTTGCTTTGAATCATCACTATGCTATACTCAAACGTGCATTTGAATGGATTAAAAAGAATTCAGCAATTTGATGTAGTATGTAGGAAGCGGTTAATACATTAATCCTCCCCAATGTACTTTCTTCTGCTCGGGTATGCAATCGTTAACTAATCCCACGACAGCTGCCCCTTTCATAATAGGGAAACTGAGGCAGAGATGTTAGCAACTTGCTCAATGTCACATCAGAATGGGAAATAGAAACCAGCAGTCTTTCTGCATGTCTACATCTCAAAAACATTTAATTTAGTCCAATACCTATCTCAGAGCAGGCAAATGGTGCAGCAGAACCAAGGATTGCTCACATCAGCTGAACACATGCACAGTATTTTCAAGATAAGTGCCTTACCCTAGTTCTTGTTTATGTGATTCTGGACATCCTTCCAGAAACTGGATGAAGACAGTAGGTTTCCTGTGGAAAGGCCACATAACCTATCTGTCACAGCCCTGCCTTCACTCTCCCCTGCAAACAGTGACTGCATGACCAGCAGGTCCCAACTTCTGTGTTTCAGAGTTAAGCAAGTGAGCTGTATTCACTTTTTAAAGGCTATGTTCAGTCTTTCAGCCCAGGTATAGAGTCTGAAGACAGCACCTTGTCTGGGAAGAAGTATTAGCTCCCTCTCCTTTTAGGTCCCACTACTAACCTAGCACTGCCATTGCCCACCACACTTCCCAGTAAAGGGCTGTGTTTCTCTCCATCTTGAAGACAAATGCCTATTTTTAGGCATTAAAGGAGGTGCAGACATCTGCTTTGGTGGTTTTATCCAGCTTGCCCTTCCTTAGCTTTGCAAGAAGAGGACAGATGAACATCAATAACTGCTGCAGGCCAGTGTGCATCCCCTGTGCCCTTTTATGCCCAGTTTCCCCCTCTTTTCCCCTTCAGTCAACTGATTCCTGTGAAGTTTTTCTACTTTGATTCTTGATGCACTGTGGCCCTTGATCTCCCTTAAACTGAAGAAGTTGTCTGGGGAGTCACTAGCACACCAGTGGTCTTTCATCTTCAGTGCTTGTGGCATAGTAAGTCATTTGTTGCTGGTCCTTAATCACTGTTCAAGTTAAGGATAAACAACTGAGCACCAAATACCCTCTCCTTACAGCCTGTGATATGAGGAAAGGTACAGCAAAAGACATGTCTCTGAAACAAACTTAGAAAGAGCATGAAAACAGAAACTGAAGATTTGCCAAGTGTTGCATTTTCCCTTTCATTTAAGGTTGCACAATGCCCACATTCTCCCTCATATAGTGAGTGCCTATTTACAGTCACTTTTTGGAAGGTTTTTATGAGTGAGCTCCTAGGGAAAGCAGCAAAAACAATGCATGCCTTTGGAATCACAGCTTTCAAATTGGAGAGGGACTGGTAAACAGCTGATTGACATAGCGGAATGGCTCTCTCCTTCCCCTTATCAGCAAAAACAGAACAGAAGGAATGCTTTGGGGAATTCTCATGTTAAAAATCCCACCTTAATGAAAAGGTTTTTGTTGCTTCTAGTAATTGATGCCATACCAAATAATTATAATTAAATTTTGCATGAAAGTAAATTAAAATGCATTTTTTCCCAGTGTTTTTTTACTTACTTATTACCAACATCTCAGGCAGTACCTAAGTATGCAACTTTTGTTTAATAATCTTTGTACTCCAGACAGCAAATCTTTAGCCACAATAAAATATAGTTCACAGGGACAAGAATGAAAAGAAAATGTAGTCTGAGGGATAGCCACACAATGAACCATCGGATTACTTTAGAAAAGCTGTGAAATGCTGAATTAGCCTGACATTGATGTCTTTACTCTTTTCACTGTAGCAAGATCTTATTAACGCTATCTGAGAGAGTGCCCTGGGAGCTGCAGGTATTATTATTTGGTGAGATATGAATTTAACTTCTTCAGGTAAGCCTGTGCCTGATTTAAATGCAATGTGTAAGATCCTCATTTTATCCTATTAATAGACACTGTCTGACTGCAGCAGCTGTGAGTACTCGGTACCAGCAGAGCTGACTGCTTAACCAGCCTTTGCTGTCCTCCCAGTCAGGGTGACCATGGAATATAGTAAATTCTCCCAGGCTCAACAAGGTCTTGTGAGGCTTACAGGCGATCAGTGGTAGGGAAGGAAGCCAATGACTAATACCAGGCATTTTGCAAGACAGTTCTTCAACAGTTATCATCCTGGTCAGGTTCCTTTCCAGCTGGATAAAACACTAGGAAATCACCTAGAGCCTGATTAGCACAGCAGTCAGACCAGATTATGTGTACCAGTGGTGCCCAGCAATTTGTCAGGTTATAGGAACTTTATTTGTGCCTGTCTGTGGGCAAGTAAAATGAAGCATGCTGATGGGATCAGATGGAGAGGCTTTGTATTACGTGGTATCAGTCCTAGCCACATTAAAATCAAAGATTGATTTCTGAGGCTCTGTCATATCCTGGAGTTTTCAGACAGCCACACATCAAACTTTGTCATGAGACTTCGTCCTTAAAGCTGTGTGAAATGGGTGTTCTGAGCTGCATTTCTCCTGGCAGATAGTATAGAAAACCCAGCCAGCGTGAGAATGAATGGCTGAAAATAAGTGTTCAGTTGTCCTCAGAAAATTACTGCAGCCAATTTTTGTAAATATTCGGCTGTGGTTTCTGTCAGAGTCAATGTGAACAGGAGGGTGAACTTCCTTCCAACTCGGTCAAGTGACAAAGGCAAACCCCTGGAGCACCTCCATCAGCTCCAGACCCCCACACTCTTGCCAAACAGCCATGTTGTCGTCACCTGTGTTTCTTGCATATGTCATGGCTTCTTCATAGATCTACAGACGGTGGTGTTTTGTGAGGAGTGCAAGCTTCTAAGGCCCTTTGCACTTCAATTGGCTTCTGTTTTCTGTATAAAGCTTCCTAATAATCCTTTGAATTAGTCAAATTTAAGTTATCTTGAATGAATTCATTAATGTGGGCTGCTTACATATTGCATATTTTTCAGAATGTAAAAATCAAAAATAGAGTGGTTAGTTTCACGTCAGCTAAAATTTCGTTTCTACCATTTACAGAGCGATGGCACAGAAGTGCAAAAATGTGTTGATTCTGAATTAGAGCCCTACACTATCAATGTCAGAGCAGCAGCTGAGGTGTGCAGTGGGCATCTTTGTCAGGACAATGAATAACGTGTGTGAAGAACCTGGAGAGTCTTGACATACCTACACTGGAATCCTAAGAGCTTCCAGATAGATGCCTTGGAGGACCAAGGGTGTATTCTGAGAGGAGAAACATCAAATGAAGATCTGGAAATAATAGCAGAGACATTTGTCTGCCACTGTTAGCAGGGTTATGAAGGAACTGACTGTGGGGAAGACATAATCCAGACATAATTCATACCCTGCAGCTGTGCCCTGAGGTTTAATAAGACATGGAGAGAGTGAGGCACCTTGAAAGTCTACCCATATCTACCTCTTACTTGATGGCATTCTGGGTGGAGCATCCTCCCAGAAAAATGAAAGATGAGGGGAGGTTTCTAGTTTCTTTTCCATTTGAGTGAATTCAAGCCCATGTTTTCCTCTTCTGTGTCCCACGTGATGGAAGTGTTCATACTTTGAGCCCTCGACAAGGCAGAATGGACTGAGTCAGGAGATCAGGAAGAAAAAGGACAAACCACACTCTGTTGGTTAGTGTATTTACTGAAAAAGGAAAGTATATATTCTAACCCAACAACAAAGGGTCTTTCCTGTGTTTTTTTTTAATGCCATGACTATTTAAAATATAATTAATTAGTCGTGCTGGGAGCAGGAGCTCCATCTCAGCCAGGTCTACTTCCATCCTGAATCTATGCCAATACTCCAATGACTTTTAAATTTAAAGCTAATGAAAGCACCCCATGGCTATTATAGAAGTGCAATCAACAAGGATCAGGCAAGTTTATCATCTTTGACAAGAAACTTATTTATGTCCCAACTGCCATTGTAAGATCTTTCCTCTGGAAGGGGTGGAAATGCTCCCAGGGCTCTCCCTCCTGTCAGCAGGGAGAAGAATGGCTTCTAGAGGTGACCATGAGCAGAAAGCATACTTGGCATGTCTCCAGAGAACCCTGTGAACCTCCAGCTTCTCAACTTCCCAGCTTCCCAGAGGTTAAGTGTTCTTCAAAGAGAATTTACTTGAGTGAAACAAACACTTATTAACAATATACAATAAAAGATGCATAAACATACATATAATATAATGTGAAATAATTGTGTCTTTATATTAGAATCTCTGTAACTGGAAAAAGAATAGACAAATAGCCATAAAACAAATAAGGGATCTATGAAACCCATGCCCAGTTGCCCGCTTTTTTCTGTTTGACGCAGGCAAAGGTTTGAAACATACCATCCAGCTCCCACTGGCCTCCATTATTCCTTTTGTCTCAGACCCTTAAGGACCCCATCAGGCTTAGACATTTGTGATTTTGCACCTCTTAGAAGCTTTTCATTCTTCAAACATATGCTATTATCCTCATATCTAACCTCAGTGAGTTATTGCCATCATAACTATGTTAAACAAACGATTGTAAGGTGAACAAGCACTATGTTAATAGAGCTCTTAGAGAGCTCTTAGAGAAGCTCTATTAATAGAGAAAAACTGTCATTAATTTTTTTGACAGAATTCCATTGTAGAAAAAAATATTTTAAATTCCATTTAAGTTAGGGGAGACTGTGACTAAACCACAGACAATCAATAAGAAATAAATTGAGTTTAGAATGATCCTTATTTTAAAAAAATAAAAAATATAAATTAAATTCAGGCTATTTCTTTCAAAAATAAATGAAGGAGATCCACTAAAAATTTCTAAAGCATATTTTTATAGCGAAGAAAATTCGAGATATTTTGGTTGAATATTTTTTTTTTATGGAACAACTTTCTCAGAAAAATGCAGTTTGTTAAAATCCAAGTGCTGATTGTGGTGGATTTTTCAAGGGAAAGGTGTAAAAATGACTCATTTGACATTCTGCTTGTGCTGTAGGACTGAAGTACACACTTATAGGAAACGAAATGTCTCTGAATGTTTTCCAAGCAGCCTGTTACTAGATGTTAGGTTTGACTCTTTTTGCTGTCTTTGTTAAGGTAACACTTCACTGCTTGTAGTAACTAAACAACGGCAAAGAGAAACAGTGTTTTATAAAATCAAATTTCTGTGAATGTGTTGAATTAGCAACTGTCTGTAATACACTAATGGATCTTCTACAAATGTTATGATATTCCTTGGTATCCGGACATGTGTCCGGGTGCACAGGCCCAGATTTCTCCCACCCAGTGCATCCACTGAAGTGGGACAACTAAACTAGAAGCTAACCCTTTGGAGGGAGGAGGGCAGCTCCTGAGGACCACTTCAGGTGCAGTGGGGTTTAGCTGGTTTTGAGGTAAGTAGCCCTTGGGCAGATGTTGTTGGAGGTGGCAGCTTGGTCAGAGGGCCCTATACCCCACCTCAGTATCAATCCAGGCAGAAAAGCCCCGGTTTGGATCTGGGCCACATGCCCAGATGCCAATGCCTATTTATCAAAGCACAAACCAGCTCTCTCATACCACCTCCTTCCATTGAGAGGCAGAGGATTGTGGGGTTTTTTTGCAGTGATGCAAATAATTTTTTTCAAGTCCTCTCCTGCTGTTCTGGATTCAGAGAAAGACCTCAAAATCCAGGTTACTCTGAGAATTGTAATCCTTAACTATTACAGCCCAAGTAGGGAAACAACAAAGCACAGGGTGGTACAACAGCACTGAGCTTTCAGGTATTTCAGAAGTATCTATCTCTCTCAACAGTATTGGAAGGCTGGATGATTTGGTGAGGTTCAAATATCCAAGATCTGCTGTGTGACAGCTATGACCTGCAGGAGGAGATACTCCACAGCAGTGTACCCCTCACCCCCAGCAGGGTACCCCAGATGCAGAGTCTGTTCTCATGGGGAAAAGCTGAACAAGGTGCTCCTTCTGACTCCTCTGCTGGCATCCCTCTCCTTTGGAGGCTGGACACTTAAGCTATGTGAGATCTGGTATTTATTCATATCAGCCGCACCTCTAAGATCAAACTGTCTCTCTTCTGTTCTCCTGTGAGGAGATTTTCTGATTTCCAGTTCTATAACTCTTCGGATTTCTGTTTTCTTCTCTTTACATTTCCTACTGCCTACATTTCAGGATCCTTGACTGATGTGCTGGCACTGGCAAATTTCTTTCCCAGGATCTAACTGTCATAAAGCATTCTGTCAAATCACTTAAACTTCAGACTGTGGGTTCCTCTCAGTGTCCATAGCCTTAAGATTTAGGCATGCCAAAACTGAGCATTATGGTGATTAAGTTATTTCATGGATTTCAGTAGGAGTTAGACACTTAAACAGGCCTGAAAATCTGCACCAGTAGCTGCATGGTTAAAACTGTCACACGTGGTATTGTGCGAAACTGGACGTGAGAACCTGACAGAAAACAGGATGTCTCAAAGCTCGCTTGCTGCAAGATATCTACCACCTGTGTACATGGTATAACGTCAAAGGAGGTACATCCTTGGTTCTCAAAACAACTATATCTTGTTTGCCCTAAGAAACTCGTCTGCCGTGCAGGACCAGCACTGCCCAGGGGGCAGAGGCAAGGGGGGTCACGCAGCAACCGTGTCAGACAATAATTGGACAAGCACAGGTAACTGTCACATTAATTGGTCAAACCAGAGTCAACAGGGACTATAAATTACCGTTGCCTCCTGCTGCAAATGGGACCCTCACCACCATTGACCCTCACTAGCACCGCAACTCGGGAGAACTGAGAGTCACGGATCAATGGAACGCTGTTGACTCCAGGGGACCTTGAAGTTGTTGCACGGTGCGGACCAAAGCAGACCTGTTGGTGGTGACCTTTCTTGGTTTGCTCTGAAATACTGCTTCTCTTTTCCTCCTTTCCTATGCCTCTGCCTCTTCTCTATCGCCATTTAGCATTATTTTAAGGTAACCGTAGTAAAGCTACAGCGAACAGCATCTGACCTCATTTGTGTCTTAATCGCACCCTCAGAATCATCACAGAATCACAGAATGCTATGCGGTTCCTGGGCAAACATTACGAACCCTTCCTGGACCAATTGGACCAGGACCTTACATCTGCTTGGCACAGCGAGCAGGGTGGGTTCTATGGTGTGCAAGTGCTGTTTTTATTATTTGTTTTGTGTGTATTGGAATAGTAGAATGTAATGCAGCATGTCATAATAAAACTGACAGTGGAAAAAAATATTCTAGATGTAGGCTTTTTCCCTGCAGAGGATTAAAGTTCAATTTATGTTATTATACCTACAAATGATAGTGATAAAATGAACTAATCTCTGTACATCCATGAAAATGGATGCATTTAAGTACAATAAACATACTTTCTCTTATTGTAGTACAAATTGTGATTCTTCCTTTCATGTTCTGTGAGTCTAAATATTTCTTAGTAATAGCATGTGAAAATAATAATATATGCAACTAAAACTCAGAGGACAGATGATAAGCACAGAAATATTTTAGCCAGTACTTTTGATCATCTGACTTGCATTCATATGAAGTCAATGGCAACATTCCTTTTGTTTCAACAGGCATTGCCTTGCATCAAGCTGGGGTTCCTCCCAGGGAATTACACCACAAGGGTCTTGAGACTTTGATAGGTGCCTCTTCTGTGCTAGAACATTCCTAAAATAGATCACAAAAAACAAGTTTTGAAGCAGTTTGTGTAGGCACCTAAACACAAAAGATATCAAAAAGCATTTAAAAGAGCTTATTATCTAAATTGGTAAATGTTTTCATAAGGTGCTAAGCATTTAGATAACCAATATTCTATGTAATTTGGTATTTAACAGTATTTATTAGTATAAGGAACAAGAATAACCTTCAATGTTCTTTCAGCTACTCAAAAGATTAACAAACAGTTAGCTAAAACTCTGCAGGTATTTCACTAATAATTGAAATCGTGTACAATTTTCAGTACATCTAGTCTTTTAGCAGAGGCAATCAATGTTATTGAAATGGGATGCAAATGTGAGTGAAAACAGGATATAAGGGAAACTGCTCTATTACCTGCTGATCACCCTCCTAGGCTCTTCTATAAGTCACTTCAAAATGGGAAATCTGATACTAATTCTGAATTACAGGTTATTTGGAACTTCATTTACAGTAATTCTCTGGTACTGACATGTTGTACCATATTTCCCTCTGGCTTTATGTTGACAAAGATACCTTCTCTTTTTGCTTCTATTTAATGCCATCCTGGCAAAGGACAGGTGTTTGAAGCTGGCACCTGGTTGCAGTCATATCCTGAAGCGGCTGTAAAATTCATGGCCTTGTTCCTTCATCTAGATCCAATCAGGCAAACCCCATCTACATGCGTAGCCAGTAAGGAGGTACAGATCCAAGTGACAGCAAGGTTAAGTTCATGTTTCAAATTAAATCAGAAATTCTGATCTCGTGTAGGCAGCCCCTGTCCCAATCACCCTAACTTATTCAGTACTAAACTATTTTCCTCCCATTAGCCTGGAGGCAGCTGAAGGCTAATGCTAAACCTTCTTGCCCATTTCTGCTGCTTGATCTTACAGACAGGAATTTTTCTTTATCACTCAACCAGTTCCAGATGTCTGGATGTTGATCTTAATCCCAGGCTGGGGCTTTGCTGCAAATCACTTTGGCAGTCAAGTGCAAAATAGATTTGCCTTGGCATAATTCAGGTGCCTGACTCCCTGAAATGATGGTTAAACTCAGCAATAACACCGTTAAATACAGCATTTTAAACACTGTACAGCTTGCATTGCACATTCATTTTTAATTGTGTTCTGTATTGAAATTGATGGAAATAGGGCTCCTAAGTACACTTAACAAGTCAGATTAATAGTTAGGCGTTTGTTTGTGTGACTGTCATTTTCATGTAGAGGGGATTAAAGAGTAACTATCTATCTGAGCCTGAGTACTCTCAGTTATGACAGATTATTTTATGCTTATATTGAATAACATATTCACCACTGCCGTTGTATTAAGAATAGTGGAACAAATTACAGATCTCCTATATCTTTTTGCGTCTGCTTCCACCTTGTGCTCCACTGGTGGAAGTCTGAGCTATGTTATGTTCTGAAAATCACAAAATTACATTTAAATCTAAATTTATCTTGAACACTAACCCATTGAATTAGTACTTAAATTTTGTACTGGGCTCCCACATTATTGCAGGATTTTCTGAACCAGCCTGCCTTTAAAAGGCAAAACAAAACCAAAGAGGGATTCAGAGGTATTGTGGCTTTCCTCTGCTATGTGAACTTAGCCAACGGGGCTGTTTATTCAGATTGCTTTTCACAGACTGGTATACCCTACAAACTACAGAGAATGAAGTCTCAGCTACACATGGCTTCCTCAGTATTTAGAAGTGAGATATTAACTGCTGTTACAGAATTCTGTTCTTCTGATTCGTTGAGAATTTGTGTATGTGTTTTGCCTACAAACATGTTTTGAGAAAGTGGGAAAGGATAAATACAGTATGAACAAGAACAGCTGATAACCACCTATTAACACACATGGCAGGAGATTTGGATTCAAGTTCTTTCCTTGTTTTGACAGAACTGTCACACAGCCAACCTACCCAAAAAAAGATGTTTCAGATCCTTATTCAAACAAGATTTGTAGTTCATCCAATGCCTCCCTATAAAGTAAAGGTAAGCCTTTTGAACAGAAAATCAACGCTCTGCTGTTCCAGGGATAGTAAAACCATATGTCTTAATGATGGCAGTGAATACATTTTCTGCTAGGATTCTGGGTAAAAAGTAATTCTTGAAAGCTGGAGCTTATTAGCTCTTCTTGAAATCTGTGTTTCTGTAAGGATTCTCTCTCAGCAGGCAACCAAGATTATGTTGAAATCTGCCTGGGCTAGCTGCAGTTACACCTTAGACTTTACTATGGAAAACATGGCTTTTTCTTTAACCCTCTACTGGATGTGGCCGGCAAAGGCTTGAGCATTGGTTCTCTGAAGCTTTGTTAAGAGCTGGAGCAGCTCTGCAGTTTCCTGCTGTATGGGGAATTTGCTCTTCAGCAAAGAAAAGCCCAGTCTTTTTCCAAATCTTCAGGCACAGGTCATTGAAATGTTCACAGTACTGAAGGCGAAGGCTTTGCTAGTCACTGCTGTATCTACCAGAGCCACCTATGTTAAACAAACAGGACACTGGTTGTTTCTCCCAGAGAGTGGGAGGAGGGATGGCAGCTGAACATTTAGGGAAAAGTCCTTAGTTTAAAAGCCTGGATTTCTGAAATAAAGAGTACTACGCGCCTCTGCTACCAAGAAAATCACTCTTTATTAGAAAGCAACACAGACTTAACTAGCATTCAGTTAGGGCAATGTGAATACAAAAGATTCACTTGTAACTCCAGGGGACAAAGAAGTGGGTGTTTGTATAGGTGGTAAAATTCTTTTCTCCACTTTCTGAGTATACTGCTTTTATTTTAATAATACATATTTTCTTACACTTTTTTATATTCTGCATTATTGTATTTGAAATATAAAAAAGGATCTGATTCTATTAAAGTCAGAAAAAACCTTGGTTATGTTTTAAATGAAGACAGGATAAAAGAAAATGTGTAATTTACAGCCTGGTCTTGCCTTTATCTAAATGATTATTAGAGATTCTGGCTGGTAAAATGAAATATCACCACTCTATGGTCTTATCTTACTTGCACAACAATGTGGAGCAGATGGAGAAAACTTAGTATGGCTGTACTTCTGTCCAGAAATAATATGTGTACCCTGAAAATCAGCAGCCCCAAACCAGTTCTGTTTCGTTAGGCAACCAAAGGAAATGTGGGAAAAATTGCAGTCAGAACTACCAGGTTTACAAAAGTTTCCTAAAATATATAGATATTAGAAGCAGGACTGACATTAGACTTCCCAGAAGTTATGAAACAAGTCCAGTCAATGTTTGTTTACCTCCCAAGACAAAGTCTTTGTCTGTTACCAGAGAAAAGGCAGATTCTGGAGCTTCCCTCGCCTTTCTTCGCCACCCTAATTCTCCCAAGGCCGCCCAGCTCCCAGGCCTTTAGTTTCATTAGAACGTTTGTCTGGGACAGCAATGTGTTGAATGTTTTGAGAAGCAGAACTGAAAAGAGAAAGGAAATGAAAATGCAACAACTGTGCTGTGCACATAGGCGATATCCACACCTGCTGGGGAATTGGGCTGACGCAGTCCATTCCCACCGAGAGCTAGCGAAATCCTTCCAGTCACTTTGACAGGAGTGGCAAACCTCCATCCAAGAGAAGTGCAAGACTCTGAAAAAATTTTTTATTCATTATTATAACTAAACCACATCTATAAAGCATGACAAAGGCTCAAAATGTATTGTTTGGTTCCGCATTTTGACTCTTATTCCTAAAACTTATGTTGACCAGGCCCACAGTTTTTTTGGTTGGTTGGTTTTTGGTTGTTTTTTTTTAAAACTTTCAGAATGTTTGCTCTAGCACCTGTATTGATTATATGTGGTCCATAAGGAGTACTTAATGTCAAAGAACATTACAGAAAATGTGCTATCTTTCTGAATTTTAGCCAGCTGTTTGATGTATAACATTGCAGTTTAAAGCTCCTGCTGAATTTTTAAACCATTTGGAAAATAAATCAGAGACTTCAGTGGGACTTCTCTGATTTACACTAGCTGGGAATTTGACCCTGAATCTTTTAGAACAGGCTAATTGCCAATCAATAGGAAAAAC